>MU127873.1:19804-63461 GCA_014904975.1 Marasmius fiardii PR-910
TTGTTGGCCACCAGAAGTGGGATGTTACCAAGTCATACGTCGCATGGAGTCCTGGGTGTCCTGCCAATGGGGAGTCATGACACTGCCAGAGTACATCTTGTCGTAGTTCCTTGTCCAGGGGTACGTACACTCTGCCATGATGATACACCAGACCATTATCCTCCTCCCATTCCGGTAATCCGTTTGCAAGTCTCTTCAGGCCTCCCTCCTTCAGCTTCTTCAATCCTTCTAGTACTTCCGCTTCTCTTTCTGATGCCTGACAGATCCGTCCTTCCAGGGGGTTAATCAGGGTAGAGGCAGCTATCTTGTGAAATTGGTCAGGTAAAAGCACAATCTGTTGCCGATTGTCCTCATGGTCTTGAATGCGGTGATGTGACATTCGTGATAGCGCATCAGCCTGAGTGTTGCTTTTCCCTGCATGGTGTACCAGCTGGAAATTGAACCTGGATAGGTAGAGAGACCAGCGAGCTTGGCGTCGTGTGAGGTCCTGTGCCGTTCGCCAGTATTCTATGATCAGAGACAATTTCGAACTCATTGTGTAGACCCTCTAAGAAGTAGCACCAGTCCTTCAGGGCCTCTATGATTGCCAACATTTCCCTGTCGTAGATTTGGTAATCCCTCTCTGCCGGTTGCATCGAAGCTGAATGATATGCCACTGGGTGCCATGTACCGTCCTCCTGCTGCTGCATAAGGGCTCCCCCTGTAGCGTAACCAGAAGCGTCTACTTCTATCTGAGTCGGTTTGTCTGGATCCCATAGGGCGAGAATAGGTGCTGAGGTGAACGCTGTCTGTAATTCTTCAAATGCTGCCTGTTGTTGTGTTCCCCAATCAAACCTGACGTCCTTACGTGTTAGATCATTGAGCGGGCGTGCAATCTTCGAGAAATCCCAGATGAAGCATTGGTAAAAGTTGGCGAATCCTAAAAATCCATGAACATCGCGTACTGATTTTGGTGTTGCCCAATCTCGTACGGCAGCTACCTTCACTGGGTTCATATGCACTCTCCCCTCACTTATCAGCAAACCCAGATATTCCACCTCTGTCTTCTTGAATTCACACTTCTCGCGTCGGAGATATAGGTCGTGCTGTTGTAACCGTTTGAGAACTTCCTTAACCACATGACGATGTTCCAATAAATCTGAACTAAAAATCAAGATGTCGTCCAGATATACCGCTACCTTCCCTGCTGCGATGAGATCGGCAAAGATGAGGTTCATCAGGGATTGAAACGTAGCTGGAGAGTTGGTAAGACCGAAAAATATGACCATTGGCTCGAACAACCCTCGATTTGTCGCAAACCCTGCCTTCCATTCATCTCCCTCCTTAATCCATATGTTGTTGTAACCCCACCTTACGTCGAACTTGGTGAAGTATTTCGCATTGCGGAGTCAGTTGACAATGTCAGATACTAGTGGGAGTGGTGTCCGGTTTTTGACTGTAAACTTGTTAAGGCGTCGGTAGTCCTGTACGAACCACAGCTTTCCATCTTTCTTCTTTACAAAGAAGACCGGAGATGCCATGGGCGATTTGGAGGGTCGAATATATCCTTTCCGTAGGTTCTCCTCGATGAATTGATCAAGTTCTTCCTGTTCTACCGGGGACATAGGGTAAATCTTTGTACGAAGTGACTCTGGAGCCCCAGGGGTGAACTCAATAGCATGATCCCATGGCTTGTATGCTGGCAGCCGTTCCAATTCTTGTTCCGAAAAGACCTTGCTATACTCCTAGTAGTGCTCAGGGACCATCTCCTCAAATGTCTTCTTCAGCTTGAGTTTCTGTGCTGCTTCCACGAGTTGTTGGGAGTAAGTGTATCCTGCCGCGATCCAGACCTGTTCCTTCACATCCTTAATAATTCCCTGCCTCAACCAGTTCCGACGAAGTGTTCAGTTGGCCTTGAGAACACAGAGTTGTGGTTGTTTCTCCTCCTCTGTCTCTTCCTGCCCTTTACATCCATCTTCCTGGTGCCAAGTTTCCTTCACTGCGTCATCTCAAGTGTCCTCTAGTACCTCATCACCAAGAGTTGTCCCACCAATTGCTTCCCCTTCCCTATCTGGTATGTCCTCTACTATTACTTTGTGGGTCCTGATCGACAGCAACCCTCTCGACCAGTCTATGTCTGGATTCAACTGTCTCAACCAGGGTAGCCCCAATATTATGTCCTCCTTGCCTAGATCCATGATCAGAAAATCCACCCAGTGTTTGTGCCCATCCACTGTTATCGCCAGCTGAGCAAACTCCTGAATGTTGCCTGCCTGATTAGGGGTGCCGTCGATGTTAAACACTTGTATCAGCTTCTTTAACCAAAGTCACCTTAGATTTTTCTCTTCTGCAAACTTCCTACTCAAGAATAAGCCTGTCACTCCACTATCCACCATGGCTGCCACTGTCGTTTGTAGTCTCCCATTCTCAATCTTCATGCATACTCAGAAATGGGATGAACTAGGTGTACATTCGCGAGTCGATTTTATGGTACATGAAGATATAGAATTGTAGTTTGAAGGTGGGCATACTACACTCGGTTTCCAGGATGCTCTCATTGCAGCTGAGACAGGCGTTGATGCGCACCGGAATGAAAACCCTTGAATATGCTTCATTTTTGGCACTATTTAGTAGAATACATGATGGATACTAGGTTAACTAGAGGACTAGGGTGAGCCCGAACTACTAGTCAAAGCCTCGACGTCCCTATTAGAGAAGTCGACGGAAATACAGCCAACGATGAGAGATATCGTAGGAACTCTGAAACCTGTAGGAGCCTATGATTGTAACTCCAAGATTCTCCAAACCTTCGACAATTGATTAGTGGAGATCTCTCGCTCTAATATACCCGACGGCATTCCAGAGATTTATTATTTACTTTAATCTTCTATTCACTTTCAATGGAGCATCGAAATGAGAGGGCTTAAGGCGGGCGTCAACGATGACCGACGATAATATTCCTAACCTTCCTCGAGATTAAGATAACCATGCGACGGCTGACCGACCTGTTGGGGAATTTACAATCGAGATGACTGAACTCGGAACTGTGGAAATTGAACGGAACGCTGGTGGGATAAAGATACTCGCTTAGCTTGAAGCTGACTGAGGCGAGTACTGCCCAGTCGACGATTGAGCCAATCAGATAATCGGGATTAACCTCTCGACGCATCTAGATTCGGAAGGAACTACGATCGACGCTGCGGATAGCTCCACTACTGCGGTGATGGGACTGTATACATCCGTGACAGAAGAGGAGAGCACCAACTTTCGTGTTCAAACTCTCGTCGAAAGGAAGACCTATCCTTTTGGGGAGAAATTGGCATTCAAAATTATAGATTATTATCCCGCTTTGTTTTGTATACTAAAGTATAATGCACCGTATATAAGGGCTTCTAGTTGTAGGGAGTCAGCAGTTGATTTTACCCCGACGAAAGTCTAAGTAGAGTTTGCTCGGCGTAAGCCAGAATACCAGAGATCTGCCCAGTCTAATAGCTGTGAAAACTTGATTGAACTTGAACCCTCGACAAATAAGATTGATTGATTTGTTTGCCTTGAGTTGAGTTTGATTGTTGTTGAGGTTCCGTCGGTTCGTTAGAATCGAAGGTCCCTTTTGTCATACAACGCCGTCATTCTAATTGTGAGCGTCGTCAGAGTATTTGTTAAGTCCTTGTGTGGCTTATTGATTGTTTAAGAGTCTTGTGTGCTCTTTTGGTGCCTACGTTTGTAGTAGGAGTTGTTAGCTCGAGTTCCTTGTGTGTTCCGAGTTATTGATTGTTTAGGCTCGTCTCCGACGTTCCTATTGTTTTGTTGGTTTCGTTTGAGAGACCGTCGAATACCCACCGTTCCGTCGATTACTAGCCTTCCGGCGAGTAGTCTCATTGATTGGATTGCTGTTGTGTTTGCTGCTCCTAATACTTTCCCTGTGAGCATAACCTTCGACAAGCCTCACCCCTTGCACTCTTCTTTTTCTTCTGGACTGTTCAGAGGAGATTATTAGTGCTTCGCCGATTCAGCCTATTTTCTCATATCTGACGTTCCAGTCTCATTAGCGTCCTCTCTAAAAACCCTGCAGCTTGTTGACAACGGAGCTGAGGCCAGACAGAAGGCTGTTGAGTTGAGTGATCTGGGCAGTGAGTTGTCCCTGATTGTCCAGGGCTGCGGTCGAGCTGTTGGGCATTGAGGATGAAGTGGATGCGACAGTGACCATGGGATCGTTCCAGGACTGATGGCTCCCCCTTTCCTCATCGAAGAGCGAGAAGTCTTCCTCCATGTTAGTCGCTGTGATCTGTAGGTGACCCCTTCTAGCTAGTCCTCCCCCCCTTTCCTTTCCCATAAACTTGTCCTGGCAGACCTGTTCCAAGTGGCCTGCCCTCTTGCAGTAGTTGCACGTAGCACCTCATGCACGGTTGCAGTCTTTCTTGAGGTGCAGGCCACCACAGCCAAAGCACCTGTTCCTCATCCTTCTCAGAAACTCCTCCCGGGTACCATTCCTCCATCTCGAGGCTGAGATAGCGTCTACATCCATGGCATTCGGATTCCTTCCTCCTCCACTACTGGACTGCACTCAAGTGCCTCCTCTTCCGATGTTCAGAGCTGGGTTGTTGATACTGATATCCAGCTTGTTTACCCGAGCGATGAGTTCGCTAAGGTCCCTCAGCTTAGTCATAGCAACCGCTGATGCCAGCCCTACCAATTTCCGCATCTCTAACATAAGCCCTTCTACAAAATATTGGCGTTGATCATAGTCTGAGAGTTTGGTAAGGCTAGCCAGCTCCATGAACATCTGTGCATAGTCAGAGATGGACTCATTCCGTCCTTGCCTCAAGACTCTAAGGTCAGCCAGCGCCTGCTTTTCCTCGTCAATGGAAGAGAAATGAGCCCTAAATGCAGTGGTGAAATCGGCCCATCTGCTGTTGAAGATCGGGTCGGTGTTGGCAGGGTCATTCGACTTGGTCAGAAATTGATTTGCCCAATCACCAGCCTTAGATGTCATCAAATTCAGGGCCACTCGGATCTTCTTCAGATCATTGTTGGTCAGGTCAGACTGTTCCTTTGCCCAGTTGTCGAACTGATTGAGCCATCGCCTAGTGTTATGCCCCTTCTCTCCCTTGAACACCTCAGGTTTGCTAATGACGTCCTTTGAGCGAGTTGCCTGTGTTAGCAGGGCATTGGTGACGGTGTTTAAGCCCTCCAAAAGGTGGGTGAGTTGTTCGTTGTTCATAATTGGGGGTGGAGTGGGCGGTTGTGGTACTGGAGCTAGGGTTCTGGGGGTGGTAATGGGGTTCAGTACGGAGAAGACAGTCCTGGAACTGATGACAGGAATGGATGGGGGTACGGAGGGTTCACGAGGTACAGGTAGTGGTGCTGGTGCAGGAGAAGCTGTGGGGGAAGTACATAATGTGGGTCTGGAGTGTCGACCTACACAGGACCCAGGCCTAGAGTGTCTGGGGGTTCTGGGCAGACTGGAGTTAACTGGAGGAACTGGAAGCGGGGTTGATGGTAGCGGTGGGAGTACTGGGATAAAACGGCCAAATTTGAGGATACTACCATCGTTGTCGTATAAGTTTTGCGGTTTGGAGATAGAGTTTGCGAGTGTGTTAGGACATGGGTTTTGGTTGCAGCTGTCCCACTCTCCGTCAGTGCCTAGGTATACGTGCTTGTTATCAGCGACGTCGTATGCGTGTGGTAATGCAGTACAGTCGATTTTCTCCTCTTCGGATTCGGGTCTCGATGTGCTAAATGTCGGAGACATGACGGAACGGTATGGCCTGCAGAGACAGCCTTATCGGAAGGGTGCCCATGCAGTAAATGATCTTGACCTAATGTGGTGAAGCACCGGTAGCAAACACAGAGACTGGAGCTGAGGCTCGACAGTCAACAACTAGTCCCAAGACAAAGTCAATCAATACTACCCAGTATTCTACAAAGTACAAATACGCACCTAGTCCCAAGACAAAGAGGTCAAGATGGGGGACTAGGTGACAAGTCATCCTATATATACTACCTGGCATGTGACCTATGATGTTGTGACCTGGTATCATGTGGAAACTGATAGAATGTTGCAGAAAGTAACGGAACACAATGGAATGAAGACAAGATCAAGGGATGAAACAGTAATAACCATCTATCGTTGTGAAAAGGAAAAGAGACCATAAGAAAATAGAGAGAGTAGTACACACTTTGTGACACTCACCTTGTTTCTGGCCTAGAGCCAAATAGACAATTTTACCTGATAAAAGCATGATAAAACCTGCCCTGACTTGAAGTCAGTGAACCTGAATCTGAACTTTGTTCTCGAGTTGATCTCAGAACTGATATATAAAGAATCTGAACTGAAACTGGCACTGTTCTGACTGATTCTGTTTAAGGGTCTGTTGCCCTCACTGTTCTGTCTCTGTCTGTTACTGTTGGGTCTGTTGCCCATTACTGCTGTTCTGTCCTGTCTGCTGTTTCATCTGCAACTTATAAAGCATCCCTGAGTGGTTGTTTGGTCATTCTGACTCTGTCTGACTGTGCTGTTCTGTTCTGAATCTGTCATATACCAGTTCAAGTCTCTTATAGACATCGTTCTGACTCTGTTTTGCTGTCCCCTGTCTCTGTTTGACCATTTTCAAACCTACATAAACCTATATAACCTCACACCCTGTTCTAGACTATGTTTTAGGTCTATTATTTGGTGTATCTTATGTTCAATCAGATTTCTCTGTGTGGAACCTTCGACAATACTAGAACCCCACTCACATATAGCGTCTTTTGAGTTAGTTTTGTTAATTCAACTTACTCAAAACAACATCATTCAGTGGTACTAATGTCTGTCCATAGGAGCACAGCTTGTGTCAGTCTACCTGGTGCACTTAGTTGTTTAGTAAGGAAGACTGCATTGTCTTTCAGTCCAATAGGACCAAATGAGTTCCTGGTGCTGCTGTAGGGCTCAACCAGAGGTACATTGGCATATACAAACCTTTGGTTAGCTAAGTCCCCTGAGACATAAAACATTCAATACAAAAACCTAATAAATGAACTTAAACCAACCCTTTCCAACTTGAAGTGCTAGTATGACACACTAGAATTGAGTTGAGTTTAGCATTTTATAAAGCCAATTCTAAAGTTCCTGTGGCATAACCTTTGACAAGCCCACTTGAAGGTCTTGTACATATCTTACAGTATAAAATTTAATTGATTTTAGGTCTAAACAGAACAAAAAAAAACGAAAAAAAATAAATTTGCCAGCCCAATGGGCTAATTGCCAGATAACCCCGGGCTCCTGGGCTGAGCCCGGGCCGCCATTTTGGGCTGTGGGCGGGCTAAGCCCCGGGTTAGCCCAGCCCATCACACTATAGTAAGTGCCTGCTGTCAGTCAACAGGTAACCGGAAACGGCATGAATGAAAATAAGAGAAAAACTCGGCGACGTCCACACCTCAGGCTTCCCAGATTCAGGAATCCTACTGCTGGTCAGGCATACAGAAAATGGCAATAAACTTATTTTTGTGTATGAACTTGCTGATGAGTTTCCAGTCCTGAAGCTTTGCGGAGTCTTGCTACGTTAACCTACTTTCAATAGAAAATGTGACAGATGAACGTGGTTCAAGTTGGAAGGATGAAGTCCACCCATGACGGTGGCATATCAACCCCCTTCACTTACCTACCACAATTGGAAACCCCGGCGTCCTAATTTATTATAAGGACATACATATGTTCAAAGACTCGGATCTGTCCCTCCATTGGGAACAGATCATGACCAATGTGCCACCGTTCAAATTAAATAATGGATTTCACCTGCCAAATCATTCAGCATGGTGGTCAGTCCATGTTATTTCTCGAACGTTCGACATTCCTACTAGAAAATCAAATAACCGGTCAAGTTTCGCCAGACCCATGACATGCAGAGATCGGACTTGATCCAGTGGGCTTGCAGCAACAGTACTGCACCCTTAAACTTCAATCAATCAAACCTGAAAGCACATAAATGAACGGGGGACGTGGGATGAAGCCCTGGAATTGGAAATCATCGGACCGGGATGGGAGTTGACACCCTGATGCGCCTAACACCACCAAATTGAGATTGAACCACACCAAGGTTTTGACTGGTAAGGTTCAGGGGACATAGGTTTGGAGGTGATTTCTGAGAGTTCAAAGCGAGTAAGGATAACAAGTCTTCCCACCAATGTGTTTCCTGATTCTCAGGCTTTCAGTGATGTTTTGTTTCACCCCAGACCCAATCGTCAGCGCGTCAGCTTCAACTTCTTCATTGAGCTTCCGGCAATTTCATGTCTCCGGATCTGAAGTGTCCAGACTGTGGCACAAACGACCGGTTTGTTCGCTTCTCAGTTCAAAAAGCTCAAGTTTCCATAGAAGTCCGCATGGTGACTCAAAAATGAAAAGGAGAAAATAATGTGTTGCAGATATGTTTCAGTGTCTGACTGGCAGACGTGTATTTCTTGTATGTTGTTGATGCACCGACCCCACCCTGCTGGAAATTGTCATTAAACATGATTTCTGTTGTAAATTTGCCTTTGGTAAGGGGAATTAGACAAGCATTGTGAGTATCACTAGCTCTTCTATGCTATAGATCACTTGTCTGAAATCCACAGTTACCACCCTGTCTTTTCTGCTTCTCCAGACTTTCTAGTTGGTATTACTTCTGATCTTCTCAGTAGATAGTATCCAGCTATTTGCAAGCTAATATTTTACTCACTAGATCTCAGTAAACATATCTCAATGTCATAGATGTGGTAGTGACATGCTGGTGTTCCCAGCTTTCAAATCATTGGGTCGGCTGCCAAGTTATCGAAAAGAGAAATCAGTTTCTATTACGAGTATCACAGGATATCGACTTATGCAGACGGTGATGCGTGCTGGAATGAAAATCCTTGAATATGCTCCATTTTTGGCACTATTTAGTAGACTACACAATGAATACTAGGCTAACTAGAGGACTAGGGTGAGCCCAAACTGCTAGTCAGAGCCTCAACATCCCTATTAGAGAAGTCGACGGAAATCCAGCCAACGATGAGAGATATTGTAGGAACTCTGAAACCTGTAGGAGCCTATGATTGTAACTCCAAGATTCTCCAAACCTTCGACAATTGATTAGTGGAGATCTCTTGCTCTAATACACCCGACGGCAATCCAGGGATTTATTATTTTTACTTTAATCTTCTATCTACTTTTGATGGAGCATCAAAATGAGAGGGCTTAAGGCAGGCGTCAATGATGACCGACGATAATATTCCTAACCTTACTCGAGATTAAGATAACCATGCGACGGCTGACTGACTCATCAGAGGAGATATGATCGAGATGACTGAACTCAGAACTATGGAAATTGAACAGAATGCTAGCAGGATAAAGATACTCGCTTAACTTGAAGCTGACTGAAGCGAGTACCTGCCCAGTCAACAATTGAGCCAATCAGATGATCAGGATTAACCTCTCAACACGTCTAGATTCGGAAGGAAATAAGACCAATGCTGCAGATAGCTCCACTACTGTGGGGCTGGGACTGTATACATCTGCGATGGAAGAAGATAGCACCAACTTTTGTGTTCAAACTCTTGTCGAAAGGAAAGACCTACCCTTTTGGGGAGAAATTAGCACGCACAACTATAGATTATTATTCCACTTTGTTTTGTATACTAAAGTATAATGCACCGTATATAAGGGCTTCTAGTTGTATGTAGTAAGTAGTTGATTTTACCCCGACGAAAGTCTAAGTAGAGTTGCTCGGCATAAGCCAGAATACCAGAGATTTGCCCAGTCTAATAGCTGTGAATACTTGATTGAACTTGGACGCAAGTCAAATAAGACTGATTGACTTGTTTGCCTTGAGTTGAGTTTGATTGTTGTTGAGGTTCCATCAGTTCATTAGAGTTGAAGGTCCCTTTTGTTATACAATGCCATCGTTCTGATTGTGAGCATTGTCGGAGTATTTGTTAAGTCCTTGTGTGGCTTATTGATTGTTCAAGAGTCTTGTGTGCTCTTTTGGTGCCTACATTTGTAGTAGGAGTTGTTAGCTCATGTTCCTTGTGTGTTCCAAGTTATTGATTGTTTTAGGCTCGTCTCCGACGTTCCTATTGTTTTGTTTGTTTCGTTTGAGAGACCGTCAATTGCCCACCCTTCTGTCGATTACTAGCCTTCCGGCGAGTATTCACATTGATTGGATTGCTGTTGTGTTTGCTGCTCCTAATACTTTCCCTGTGAGCGTAACCTTCGACAAGCCTCACCCCTTGCACTCTTCTTTTTCTTCTGGACCGTTTCAGAGATTATTAGTGCTTTGCTGATTAAGCCTATTTTCCCATATCCGATGTACCAGTCTCATTAACGGTACCATGGAGGTACATTTGAAGCAGGTCGATCTTTGGTGCACAGTGAATCCATGCAGCTTCTCTTTGACGTCGATTCCTTGGGCATGGGCCAAAGCCAGCTCTCTGAGTATTCATCTTCCAGAAGCGCAAGGAATGATCAATAAACTGAAGGAGGAAGGGTATCGGTGGGACCTACCGAAGATAACTCGGAAGGAAACTGGCTGCAAGGCGTCCCCGTCTTGAATTTTCCAGTCTCCAAGTTAGTCGACGTTTATTTCAATCTCAATCTCGTCGGTTGGTTGCTAGTGGTCCGGCGAAGAAGCTGAAGAAAATAAGGTTCCGGTTGAGATACTGCGGTGCAAAGCCCGATGGCGCTCAAGAAACCATCACCATCTGGAAGATGGTCAAGAAGATAGCCGTCTGTGCTCCTAATCTCCAGGATCCCGACGTCTCCTACTACCCAATCGAGTCGACGATTCTCGGTCTAACCGAGTTGATCAAAACGAAGCGGACTATTCATTTCACCTACCTTCGACCATTGCAACAATGCAAACAACACAATGTTGTCAATTTGTGATGCATATCCGATTGTCATGAGCAACATGGAGTTTGAAATAGCTGAGCTGTTGACGGATCCGCATGAACTGTATCACTCAACAGAATGTGGTCCCACGAGGTGGACAGCGATTCTCGAGGAGTGGAAGAAAAGGACACATTCGCATTTTTGGATTTACCCTACTATACACGGGTTTGCGAAGGGGAGTCCAACACGATCGGAACTGTCGGGCTGTCGATAAAAAATGGGGAAGATTCAGGAGAACCAGGATTGTTGTAATGGGTTCCATGACACTGTTTACTTATGCGGGTCCACTGTTAGTGACAGAAATTGTTGATAGCCTTGTAGCTTCACAGTAATATTTGAAACTCACCTTGAAGGACCTCGGGCGAGCTTTTCAATCAATAGCTAACCTCACAGTGTTAGAATTCTTCCCAATTCTTTGACGGACTCGGACTGGAATTATTTCCATTTGACGTTGGGCTCTGACAATAAATCCGCTTATTGATTGTTTGTAGAGTTGAGGTAATTCCTTGAGCTTAATAGAGCAACACCATACCATGGATGGTGGACGTTACAGAGACAAACCGGCGACTCGGTATTCAGATCCCCAATTAAGTAATTAGTCAAAGTCACAGCTGTGACTCCGAAAAATGCTTCTGTGACCTTGACAGCGGTTTCTTCCTGCTTACTTTCGGCCACCATACAAAGAGGTCTTTCTCGCGCATTTCTCTCAAGCTTCCCTGACCTAAAGAGAAACACGAACTTAAAACAAGGATATCTAAACTCAAAATATTCCTGAATATTCGCTAGGTGAGCGCACCTTTTTGCCTACCTTTGTTAGATTCTAAATGAAAGTTATGAAACCAGAGGAACGTCGAAAATCCGTTTGTTAGCGGTTTCCGTTTCACGAGTCAACAGGCCATCGGCTCAGTCCTCAATTGAATCCCCATCCACGTCCAATATTCGTGGGCATGCCCACCGCATGCCCGCCGGGTTCACGATGTCGGTGAGTGAATTTGACCGTCCTACCTCTAGTGTATCTCTACCAGATGGTCTTGACTTAGGAACTTCGGTTGCAAGGCTTTCATCTCTACGCTCGACATGCTCGAGGTTGCGGTATAAAACCAACGGGCCTCGTCTTCTCATGTATGTTTCTCAGATTCCGCTCGACTCGAGTGATATATTCTTTTCCGGAACCCCTGAAGCTAGCTGTAAAAATGGAGAATGTGATCGAATCGGTACTACCCACAAAATTGAAGACATGGGCGAAGGATAAAACCAGTGGAAGGCGTTTGAAATGCCGAATGAGTTGCATAATTCAAGGTTCAACGTTCAACGCTCATTCAGCACATTGCTGGAGGCTACATGGGCCTCTTTTACACTCATCTGACTGTAATTATTAAGGAGGCAGAAGACAGCGTTAGCAAGTTACCGACCACTCGGCAGGTATCAAATACCATTCTTACGCATTACACCAATTCGTTTCTCTTCAAATGCACACCGACTTCCGTTTAATATGGTCCTTTTTTCAGAATTATCAAGGGTTGAGTCAGATTATCACCACACATCCCCCAACTTGAAACATGTAATCATACACTTCGACCTTGCAGGACTCGGGAGGCCGCCGCCGATTGCCCCATCACATTCGAGTTTCCTTTCCTTACGAGGACCATCAATCGTGTACCTGGAGTCGAAAGAAAAGGAGTCTGATGTCAAGAGGTAAAAAAGATGGAATTAAAGGTCAGCACGGGAGTTCATCGACATCTTCTACATGTGGAGAGCCCCGAGATACCTTTTGTTCTCTACTGGTACGTTGATTTTTCAAACCACCCCAGGGCGCGAATAATGTTATCTCTTATAACAAACCCTCCGTTCAACCGACGTCAACTGTCGCTTGGGGAGGGCTAGCATGGTATTTCGTTGAAAGGATTTCTCCTCGTTATTTTCCAGGGGTACGACAACGCGGAACACACCCTCGCGTATTTCTATCAGTTTGTCATTTGCTCTCACTCGCTCAGTTTCCTCTACTTCATTATACTTAGGTCTGTGGGTCATACTCGGATTGTTTTTTGATTATTTATGTGTAAACCCTACTTTTTCTAAACCACTATCTTGGGCACAAGAACAACTTGTTCGCGAGGGAGGGTCAACTTTCTGCATCGTTGGAGGGGCAAAACTGGGTGTGTTTTACACTCTTTGAAGGTTAGCAATTCGTTGCAGGCTCGGGGATATTCTTGTTTGGATGTTATTTAAGCTGTACAAGGAATCTGGGGAATGAGGTGATATCAATGTGTTTTGCCAAAATCAAGGGTTCAAAACCGCAGAATCATGTACTGCTGATTTGTAGATATGTGGTCCTTCTGATGGACACGGCTAGGCGGTGGCTCTGTCTGGATAATCGTTCAAAGAAATCGAAAAAAAAAAAAAAAAAATTTCATAAAAAGTGCAGCTACGAAAGACCCCCCCCCAAAAAGAAAAAAACAAAAAAATTCTTCACATCAATTCTTCACCGAGTCCACCGAAGCTCGAACCCGCCCCCACCGACCACTCCCCCCCTTCCCCCTCTTCTCTATCTCCTCAACATACGCCAACCCCTTCCTCACCGGATCCCAAATCCCATTCCACCCTTCCTCCAAAACCTTCCGATCCCAACACGTCTCAAATCCAATCTCACAACTCGCAGGTAAAACCCGGCTCAAAAACATCGCTACACCGATCGTGTCCACCTTTCCCTCCTTTAACAGTGGACAATACCCAGGTGAGAACCTGACAAGGTGTTTGAAAGCCTGAGGGGAGTTGTCTTCCTTACTACTATCCGTCGAACTGCTCCTACTACCACTACTCTCACTCTCCCCAACGACAGGAACCAAAGACACTTTGAGCTCCTCAAGAAGAGGACAAAACCGACCAAGGGGAAGAAGAGCACAGAGATCCAACCGTCGCTCAGGTTCAACAGTCTCTGTCGAATTCTCACCCAACAAACTCCTCACCTGAGGATCATCACACAGCCGAAGAGACGTGAGACGAGACCACGAAGAAGCGAGTTTGACCATGTCCGCTTCGCGGATGACGAGAGGTAGCGGATGAGTAATCTCAAAACTCGACATGGAGGAACAAGACAGGATGGGTTCGATATGGACGAAGTGAACAGCTTCGGCCAGGTTTGGGGGGGTGGAGCCTTCTTGTCCTGGTGGTGGTGGGTGCTTTGGGTCGAAGACGAGGGATAGTCGTTGGATGTGAGAAAATTGCTGGGAGATGACTTCGAAGAGGTCTTTGACTGCGGATGGGGACTCTCTTCGTGTGGATGTGGATGAGATCCTCAGGGATGTCAATCGTGGGGCGAAGTTGCGAGTTTCGCGGAGGAAGTGGGCTAAGAGCTCGTAAGGGGTGTGAAGGGAGAGTTCTGTGAGGTTGGGGAGTGCGTTGGTCCTGCTTAGGGGCATCATCTGCTCTACACCAACGTCTTTCAAACCTCGGGTGAATTGGAGGGTTTTTAGCGTAGAGTCGGAGCAAGACGAGATGAGGGTCAAGATGTAAGATAGATCGGTGAAGGAAGGGAGAGTCAAGCTTTCGAGGGACGAAAGTCCGTCTAGTGACGCTTTTAGCGAACCTTTGAGCACGTCCTGAGAGTTCTTTGGGGCGTCCACTCGGAGTATCCTCAAAGTGGGCATGTGGTCTGAGACAGCGGTCCAGTACTCCTTTAATATGTCCGAAGATAGGTCGTTGCGGATGTTGGATATGTGGAAGTTGTGAACGCTCGAGTTCATGAATATGGTACTACAATGCCCATAGCCGTTTCCGTCAATTCCGCAACTCCAATCAATAACCTGCAGATTCGGGAAGATTGGTCTGTGGTGCTGGAGTCGAGCGATGGCGTCAAAGAGAGGGTATAGTCGAGACAGTGCACTAAGCTCCATGTTTTTGCAGCGTAATTTATGAACGCGCCATGAATAACGTTCTTGAAACGAGGACCATTTCTCGCGGGTAAGTGGAGGCCTGAAATACTGAAGAAAAGCTTAGCCTATCGACCGTCGAGGAATGTGTACCAAAGTGTTTACCAGCTGTGCAGAAACTTCCGAGTACGGGCCCAAAAAACTGAAAAGATTGAAAACGGTAATGTCATTCCAAACCGAATCCAGGCTATCCTTTTGCCACGCTCTACAGACCAAGGCATTTGCGGCATTTGATTTTCCGCCGCACCACTGGAATATGTTTTGAAGAAGCTCCGAGATTTCAAGGGCTTGGTGCATTTCGTTAGTGGGTCCGCGTAACCTAATACGGGGGGAGAGTAATCAACGACACTGAGAAATAACGATGATCGATGGATTGACTGGTTCCGTACCTTTTGCCAATGACGATGATTCATGAAGCCTCTGGCCATTTTATATTCTGCACTTCAAGGTTCGAGACTTGCGCGCAGCACCTCGTGTACGCCACGCCTGTAATGTTCTGTCTGATTCCTGACTGCGGCCACAGTCAAGCTCTGGAAAATATTTCGAAACGTTCAACCTCGATCCCAACAAGGGCTTGTTACACGCAAGATGAGGATTTGATGGTCAGCGTTCGGGGTTTATGAATGGAAGAGGATTTCTAGTAGCGGTGCCAGAGAGACGCTTCAAGCTAGACGGCGGTATCATTAGGATACATCCCTGCCAGTGATGACGACCTCTTGACCTGTGGCGTTCTTCGAGATCAAACTTCGGGCTTCCCCACAGTGCCTCGTGTGCACCATGCTTTGACCTTTGACCTAATATCTGCTGCGGACACTGTTGGGCAGCTTGAGCTTCAAATTTAAAGTCGGGGAGATGATTGTCCGTGGAAGGGTTATCATGGGCGACAGGCTACCCCACAAATAGCATGTCGAGGTAAGGAACCGCTTACCATTTGGACTTGATCTAGTTCCAACGGTCGGTGCTGAAGGGCGAAAGGTGAACAGGACAGTGCTCTCAGAAGTTGCTCGAGTACTTTTGTGGCCTGTGTGAAGAATGCGGCACTCTATATTCAACGTTTCAACATGGAAGCTGATCTGAAGGGGCATCCGGGTTTCGTCGACTCCTGGCCGGACGGAGTAAATCACGCAAAGGCCGTGGACCGGATCTACCGACCGGTAAGTGGGATTACCCAATTGACATGCGGTCACGGTCACGATCACGCGTTATGCAACATTTCTACTCCCAACCTTCATCGATCCCAGATGTCACGTAAACGCAAAGCCTCAGATTTAGACTTGGAGAAGAATCAAGTCAAAAAGTCGCGTACAAATGTCACTCAATCTCAAGCCTCAGTACCTGGACCGAGTACTCCCAAATCGAAAGGGAAAAGAAAAGGGAAGGATAAAGAGACTGTACGATCGCCGGAGAGACGGCTGGCACGATACAGAGGTCATTGTCCGATTAGTGTCGAGGAAAGGTTGGATAGGGCTTTGGCTCAAAGGTCCGTTTCTTTGTTCAGATCACCGATAATGGAAAGCTGAGCTGAAGCTAGGTTTTTCTTGATTCACCGAGAGCGCGATGACGGTACTTTGAGAGAAGTTTTTACGGTCTCTGGTTCAACCGGAAATGTACGTTTTGGGTCTTATCTCTCATGGGTTCCGTCAGCTTATATATTCAGGTATACACCGTTACCATCAGCAACTTGCCAAATTGCAATTGTCCAGACTCTCTGAAAGGAAATCACTGCAAACATATCGTTCGTGTTTATCCCTAAAAGCAACCGGGTCTCTATCTGATTTTCTTCGCAGATGTTTGTCTTCTTCAAAGTGCTCCAGGTACCTAGAAGCTCTTTCCATTGGTACCAAAAGTCCGTCTTTCTTCCCTTCCCCTTACAACGCACCGTTCACCCCATATCCTTACAGAGCCCTCCTCAACTCGGAACTCCAAGAAATCTTCGACGCTGCACCTGCTCCACCACAACTTCGCGCACACGGCTCCATCGCCGATGCCCGAATCATCCAAGCCTGGAACCGTGCCACTGGAAGAGTCGACGCCGAAACTTCTAGTTCAGTCCTTCCTCCAGTTCTATGTACCTTCTGGAATGCCATAACTAAACGTTAAGTACCGTGTCCACCAGCTGCTGCTGCAACTTCAAACGTAACAGACAACCGCCGCATTCCAACACCAGAAGACGACTGTCCGATATGCTACGATTCTATGCATGACGAGAACAAGACCACCGTCGAATCTCTCGTTGGTTCGTTGGAGTGGTGTCATCAGTGTTGTAATGCGGTTCATAAAGGCTGTTGGGATAACTGTGAGCTCTGTTTTTTCTATGAATTGGCTGGATATCGATGGGTTAAATCCCGCAGATCTCAAGTTTCAACGAACGAAATCGACAGAACCGGTCAAATGCGTTTGGTGTCGTGCTCCGTGGCGTAGTAAGTTTGCTGGTTTTCTTCAAATTTACCGCGACACTCCCTCGCTGATGCCAAATTTATTTATTTTTTTTAGATGAAATGACGAGTGGGGGTGGAACAAAAGCTAGTGAGGGATATGTTAACCTCGCTGGTCTTCCTGGTATGGAGGATGTTGGTCCGGAAAGGGATCATTCTACCTGTAAGTGCCTATGTCCCTTTTTTTTTAACGATACCCTTTCGTAAATTGACCTCGTTTTTCTTTTTCTGCTCCTAGATCATTTTTATTCTGGAAGAAGGTACTCTCGTTACTAGGTAACGTTGGAGACCAATATTTTACGTTCTTGTATATTGTAAGTGGTTACGGGGTTTCTACTTAACGAACAAGTGGTTGCTCACGTTACGTTACTGTCGTTCCTTGCTTTGCAGTTACTTTATTTACGGGTTTCTAATGACCGTGCCGTTTGCCGTTATCTATGCCCTGAACTTGGATCAGGTTTCTTACGACCGTACCCTCTTTGCTTCACGTTGCTGTTACTTGGTCTTTACCGCAGTCCCTCTCATCCCGTTGAAGTTACCCCTAGTACTACCCCCTCTGTTTTCTTGCGACTATGTAGGGAGAAGCTTTGCTTGTTGCTACTCCCGTTGTTTCAATTTGTACATGTACGGTTATAGTACGCATTTATCTGATATCTAATCCTTTTTACTTTGCATGGTTTTATCCTGTCAGCCGCGACTAGGTTCCGCGAATTAGCTGAGGTGGGGGAGAAGCTGTTTGTAATTACGTATGCCTCTTGTTCTTTTTTTTGCTTCGACTTTCCACGGGGGAATCGAGGTGAGAAGCGGCTATAGTTGGATTAGTATCAGTATTATGGAGGGAAGGGATTTGTATCCGTCTCAGTTGGTCGTTTTTAAACGGGTTCATCAACGTGATCATATGCTTCTTGTTTTTTTTTTTCTTAAGATTCAAAAGTCCCATCCATCGTCATAGGGTCTTCCCCTGAAGACTTGAACCGAGGTGAGACCGTTACGAAGTTAGTTTTATTTTAAGTCGAAAACTTTTTTTTTTTTCTCCGAACTGTCATTCTATGTGCTTTTTTCTTTTTTTTTGCGATTGACAGGTGGGATTTTTGATCCATAGATCATTATATCATAATCGTTCCTGCTTTCGACTTGCGACAAGAGATATGGATCGGTTTGTTTCTTTGTTTTTTTGTTTTGACGTGAGGAATGGGAGGGGAGGGGGGGAATCTATCACTGTCAATTTCTCTTGTGACCCAGCCCCCAAGGACCTTTGAGATGGCTGTAAAAAAAGAACTGATACATACACTTGCATGCTACTTTGCAAAAACCCAACAACCGAAATGCGAGAGAGAGGGGGAGAGGGATAAATACATGCTACACACTACATACGGCGTTGAAAATAAATATCGGAAAAAAAACAGCTTCCTTTTTTTCAGTCTCTTTTTCTAAATCCTCGAATCGAGTGAAATCCCACCAAACGATCTGATTCTCAACGAATGCCCTTGATCGTCCAGATCAAGCGGAACGTCCGGCGTCATTCGTCTCAACTGGTTCGGAGTGAGCGGTGGTGGAGGGAGAAGAGGTTCAGAAGGTGAATAGGGGAGGATATCTGGAACGGTATTTGGGTTTGAGAGTGTCGACGGGCTACTAGTAGCGGTATTCGAGATGACATTGAAAACACCCACTTCTTGATGATGATGGGGGTCAAGTGGGATTTGAAAGGGAATAGAAAGAGCGTGAGGTTGATGGCTCTCTTTCGGTTTCCCATGGCCAGCAGCTGGTGGGAGCACGAACGACACCTTTGATTTCTTCCGACCATGAACGGTATAACTCGATCTTTCCCCTCCGAGCCTGGGCCCGGAAACTTCAATTTCCGCCAGGGACCGCGTCTCAACAACACCTCTCCCGAGCTCTGCCTCCACTGCACCTCCATACCGCCCCTCTTCCATCACCGACGGCGGCTTCAAATCCGAGTGTCCACCGCCACCGCCACCGCCACCGGCGGTAGCACGACCCACGACCACCACCATATCCTTCGCCGAAAAATCAACATCGAACGATCTCCTCCGATTCCGGTCTCTCTCCCGATTCCTCCTAGACCAATACCTAGAACCACAAATAAAAATGACCAATAAAACGAGAAACACAATCGGAATGGTGACGCCTAAAATGGTTCCCAACGTGTGGTTCGTAACGGCGCTGCCACCACTCACGGACATGTTGCCTGTGGTGCTACCGCCGGGAGCGGCCGTTTGCGTTTGGGTAGCGAGAGGTAGATTTGGCATTGAGCTGTTTTGGTCTTCCATCTTTGTTGCGGAGGGAGTGGCGGTGGAAGGGAAAGGAGTGTGATGGGTGGATGTGGATGTGGAGGTACCGGAACTGCCAGTGGTGGTGTCAATGCCACCAGTGCCAGGGGTATGATCGTCGAGGGATATTGTATTGCTCCTAGCAAATACGTTGTGCCTTTACAAAAAAAAAAGTTGGTCGTTGAACGGGAGAGAGAGGGAAAAATTGAGGCGTACTTTGAATCTACAGCTCGAGCTGTTATAGTGCTAATTAAAAAAAAAAAAGAGATGTTAATCAATCGGCCGTAAGTGCCGTAGTGCCGTCATAGTCCACAAACTCACCCCTTGTCTGCAGCTGAGAGAGCTAAAACGGACACGAACGATCCCGAATCATCAGATGGAATAGGAAATGAAGATAATAATCGAGGAAGACCCGGGGTTGACGCTGAGTATTGGACAGTTTCTTCGACGACCAATAATTCAAAGGTGCCGCTCGTCGGGTCTTTTTCTTCGTGTTTCCAGCTGGTCGTGATCGTGACATGTTCACTTGTTGCTGAAGGTGAAGTCGATACCGATAGCTTCAATGCTGATATGGGAAGGATGGAAAAGGGAGAAAAAAGAACGAGGAGTCTATGTGTTGTTTAATTCCTACCAGGCTAGAAGGTCTATCAGGCCACTCACCTAAATGAAGGACGCATTGGCACAACCAGGGCAACAACAGCACTAAAGAGCGACCAGAGAGAGAAAATTATCGCATAATTTTTGAAGGGTTATTGGGTAGTCAGGCGGGGGGGGAGACCCTGAAAAAAAACAAGGTTTCGACGGTATATAAGGTTAAGAACAAGCTTCCGTCATGGGCGGGTAACATATATGGAAGTCGTTCTATCTCCAATGACCTTCCTTGGAATGAATGATTATATGTCATTGCTTTAACCGCGGTTATGTTGATGAACCGATGATGAACACAGGAACCCTATCAGGCACTGTGAGTAGCGGAGGTTCAGCGCATCCAAAGGCAGGTTCCCGTTATCTTTAATTACGAATAACAATTTGTTGAGAGGCAGCATGGAGGAGAATCTTCCTGAACCATGAGTGGGAAGAGGCGACATAATATGAGTGAAAGGGGAATTACGTAGCGAATACTGATAATCTTATCTTCTCAGCTCGCCTGATCTCGGGTTAATCCGAAACGTCCATGTGCGCTGTTTCACGATTTCTCAGCACTCAAGAGCTACCGTTCCCAAAAGCGTATATTCTCAAAGTCGAAAGTTGAGTTACAATTTACCAATTCTCGAGGGCCCAAACGGTCCCACCCATTTCAAACTGTTTTGCATCTTGCTTCACTTTCCACATTGAAATATTGTCGAAAATCGGATAGGCCGCTTCGGTGCCCGGTCCAACGATTTAACAGGTCCTATCTTCTTCCACGCTTTCCAGATTGCCAACCACTGCCTGGCAGCGCATTCTGTTGAAGCCGAGAGAGTGACTGATTCAATGGTCGTCCACGGATGAAGTAGCTGATCCAACTCCAGGCTACTCATAACAATCGGATACACATCGTGGATCGACAACGTCCTCAACTTCTCGCATCCCTGTAATGGTCGAAGAGTGATGAATCGGATAGGCCGCTTTACTGAGACTAGCTCAGATGACCCGATAATCGTCCGCTTCACAGGATGAATGCCAATATCGAGCTCGCGGAGATTGGGAGCAAACGTTGGGATCGCCTTGAACAGTTGACGGATCGCCCTTGCTTCTCGAACGCCATCAGCCTTCTTTTCCAGGTTTTCCAATCGGAATCTGATCCTCTCCAACTTTCTCGCGGGACCACTGCTATCGATCATGTCCTGGAGGAAGATTACCGCCCCGAAGGTTTCGAGATCCAGGTCGACGTTCACCAACTTGGAGAGTGAGTGGTTCAGGATCGGAAAGTTGCCTAGTCCGTGCTTGTTCGTGACAGCGTGGGTGCTAATCGGCTGTCCCTTGGCTAACCCCGTCGGCAGCTCCCTTCCCTGTTTCTTCATCTCCTCCACCATCTCGCCACCCTCAGGAAGGTAAATATTCATCGCGCTGGTCCTCAGCCATGCCTCCTTGATCATTTTCGCCAACTGCCCGTATCTCTTTCTGGAGCCACGGAACTTGAACGTCTTCACGTGTACTTCCAATTTACCACCTTCGTAAGCCGAAAACCCCTGATAGTCACAATCAAAACCGATCCGCTGTTTCGAAAACGTATCCATCTTCTCGGAGATCCACAAGCTCGTAACACCAGCGTGAGCCATCATATGCGCCAAAGAAAAGAGGTGATTGATCCCCAAGTCAACGCAGCAACCAAACCTGCTGACGATGATAGTGCGAAGGTTGGGGAATATCTGTTTGAATTTATCCTTGTTGTGTTTTAAACCCGGACTGCCTGCAGCTGGGTATCGCCACTGGAGAAGTTGAATCAAGAAGTTTAGGTATACCGACCGCATCCGTCTACCGTTTTTTCCACGAAGAACCTTGTATAGAGACACGGGATGGAGAGTCACTTTTTTCACTTGAGGACTATAGATCGTCTCGAATCGTCTCCAAGCGTTGTCGGTTGGGGTTGACTGGACCTGGTCGGAGTTTTTCAGGGGAGCACGGCACGTGAGTCCAAAAAAACACGACGAGGACCATTAAAAAACCCACCTCTCCTCCAGTCAACATGACCAAAACTCGATGACAATCTCTTACTGACCTCCAATGAAACGGTACCCAGCACCGGAACCAGTCTCTTCCCACCAACGCGACGGACAATGACAACTTTTCCTTGGGCTCGATTTCTTCTAGAATTGTGAAGATTCTACGAAGAACCTCTGGTGGAAATCTTCGAGGGTATTGTAACCTCATGAGGTGGAAAAAAGGTTGGAGGAAGAAAAGTGACAAATGCTACATTGATCAACCCCCCGTTTTCGTTTTCAACACATTTGTTAGCCCTCACGGTCACGTTGGGTTTTTTTGTTTAACCGTTTTGGACACAAAAGACTTCCTGGGAACGTCCTCGCAAGAAACTTCTGGTTCGGAGTCCAGCAAATTTTCTTCACACCTCTTAACCGTTTATTGAAAATGGAGTTACAATTACAATTCTAGCGAATCCTCGCTCTCCTAGGGGTCCAGATCGTCTCAACCAAAAGAATAACAATAAAATTACGCTGCATCCTGCTCGTTGGTCCATATGTCTCTCCAAAGCGTAAGGTAAACGCGTCGCTTTATCCCCGAGTCCAAAAACTTTATCGATCCTAATTGCCTCCACTCTTTCAAAATCTCCACCCAATTCCTAGCAGCGTCCTTTGTCGAAGCCGAGAAAGTGATCGATTTGATTTTCTTCCACGGAACAATCAGCCTCTTGAACTCCTCCTCGTCCATGACAATGGGATACCGATCCCGGATCGTCAAATGTCTCAGCTTCGTGCACCCTTGCAATCGCACAAGCGTGCTGAAATGAATCGGCCGCCTCGTTTCGATCAGCTTTGTTGACCCGAGAGCGTTCGACATCGGCTCCGAGTCGATAGAGACGTAGAGATCCCGGAGGTTTGGGCCAAACTTTGCGATGTGCTTGAACAGCTTCCGAATGGCCTTTGCCTCCCGAACGCCATCGGGGGTCTCACCGATGTATCTCAACAGGAGGGACATCTTCCTCAACCTCCTCGCAGGACCCCAACTCGACATGTCCTCGAAAAACTGCGCTGAACCTACAAGATCAAGAACCAGATCAACATCGACCAACAGGGAAGGATGATGTTCCAGAACGGGTATATATCGCCACATAGGGTCGAGGTCCAAGGTGTTGCCAATCGCATGCGTGATAACGATTCTCCTCACTCCCCTAGGCCCAAGCATCTTACCCCACCTACTCACTCCCTTCATCTCCTCAAACATTCCTTTCACCTCCGGAAGACAAAGACTCAAAGCGCTCGTCTTCACCCATGTCTCGAAAATCAACTTCACGAGCCGTTTCATCTCTTTCGGGCCATAGAGCGCAAACCCCGACATGTGTACCTCGACCGTGCCGTCTCCGTATGCGGACACGCCCTGATTCTCATAGCCAAACTTCATCCCGTGTTTTTCGAGGTTAGCGGCCGAATCTACGATTTGCATTTGGGTGACACCGTCATGAGCCATTCGAAAACCCAACTGGACGAGACGATCCAACGTCAGCGGATTGGCACAGGTAAGCCACGCGAGCACGATCGTTTGGAGATTGGGAAAGATCTTTTCGGTGGTGGTGGTGGTGGTGGTGGTTTGTCCCGATTCTCCACTATAGCTAGTCGAGGGATATCGATCGACGAGAAGACGAAGAAGTCGGTTGAGGTATATTTCGCGGGCAACGTTGTTTTTGAGACAGTTGTATCGTGATTTGGGTTGGAGAATGACGTCTCTAACGTGAGGAGCGTAGATGGATTTGAATCGATCCCAGGCTTTGTCAGTTGGCTCTACCATCTTTTGGACCTGGTCGGTTTTTTTTTTTTTTTAAGGGAAAAAAAAAGAGAGAGAAAATCGTGAGTTGGAAGTGGAGGCACATCAGAAAAAAAAAAAAAAACGCACCTCTCCACCGGTTAACATGACCAAGACTTGATGACAATCCGTTATAGTCCTCCAACGAGAGGCTACCCACCATCCGAACCAGTCTTTGGTGACCAACGCAACGGACAATGGAAGTTCCCCCTTTAGTTTTAGATTTTCGAACACGTTACGAATAACTTCGGGCGGAAACCTTCGAGGTTGTTGGGGTTTCATGGTTTTTTTTGAAGTAGCACTGGACGTATAGGTGGCGGTTCGAGGGTGAGGGGTCGACCAATGCCACAATTTATTTGACTATTGGTAGCTCACGGTCACGTTGAGGCTTTGTTTGACCGGAGGGTCCACCCGCTTTTTTTCCAGAATTAGAGAACAATGGTTTCTATATCTGAATGACATTCCTGCCACTGCCCAAGCGAGCCATCTGATCCTTGAACATGGCAAGCCGATCGGTAAAGCGCAACCGTCTAATCTTGAAGAGTATTCCAATGTGAAAAAAAAAAAAAAGAGTGGAAGATGGTCATCATATACACGCTACATATTTTTCCCGTAAAACGTACCGTTCAGTAGGGTTTTTTTTACGGGATACGCTTGGCTTTAAAACTCCGTCTATGGTTCTCTCATCAGTATCTCTGACTCTTTCGGTTATAATTCCCCAGAAACCGTCCCTTTCTACCACACACATCGTTCCTCACAACTCCTGCACTCGACTGGGAAACTGCAACTCCAGATGTACAGGCCACGGAGTGACGTCGTCCATCGGGAACGATCCAACCACAATAACACGTCCATCATCCACACTCAGTTCCCTCCAAATCCGGATAATCTTTGTCGTCCAATTTACATCCACCTCGGGATTATATTGGTTACTATGAATGGAGAGCGCCTTGGCCTGAGCAGCTAGTGAGGTCGTATCGAGGATCTGAACACAGTCTTCTGGATCTAAAACGCCTGTCTTGTCGAAATCAAAAAAGACGATGGGGTATTTCCGTCGGTTTCTTATCAGCTGTTGATCTTCTGAAAGTTTTCTACCGGAGGCCGATAGCGATTGGATGAAAGTATCGACCGAGCCAGCGATATAATCGGCATGAGTAGAGAGATAGTGGCTTGTCCACGCGCAGAAAAACTTGTAATCGAGATTGCCGGGCTTCGGTTTTCCAGCTAAAAAAAGAGAAGGTTTGGAAAAAAAAAAAAAAAGAAAACTTGTAGATTTAGCAAGTACGAACCTAAGCGAGTCTTGTTGAACTCTTCGCACATTTGTTTGTGACTTTCCTTCCAGTCGGCTCTTTGGCAGGTATAAGAACAGTACATGACCATCTCACATCTAGAGCAACGTCCCCAATGAGCCTCGTAAGAATTTCCCTGCTTCCGGCTCAGAGGACACTATGATCGCAATCCCTTAGTTTCATAAGGAACAACGCGATGAACGTAATGACAAACCTGTCGGGCGGAACACAGAAGCGAATCGTCCTGCAAAAGTCGACCACGTAATTCCTGTAAAATCGATGCCTTTTTTTTGGTTTCCTCCCAATCACTCCAGAGAGCTTTTAGAGATCTCGTATAAAACTTCGCCTGTAGACCTTCCAATCTGTCTATCCTCCTCCTCACTCGCAAGAAGTGGTGGAGAATGGAAGGATACACTAGAAACCGCGATACCTTTCCAAGTGCCCCCCTCGTCCAATACGTGAAGGTTTTGGTCTCCGTCCATGCGTTCTCGTAAGATATTATGCAACGCGGTAACCTGAATAACGCCTCGAAGAACCCCGACTTTAATGCTATGGAAGTATAGAAGCTGTCTAGCATCAGATTTTCAACAAATCCAGAAGCTACGACGGCTACTCCGCGTGCACATTTTCCCTCCTCGCTGTCGACAGAAACTTTACGCAGTGTTTTGCGTTTAGTAGCGAGCGATGATACGACGTTGATGTAGGCGGGTATCGTGTACTGTCGGACAGTGAGAAAATTGGTTGGGCATTGGGTATCGCCGAACGTCGCTGGAGTGAGACACATCAAAAAATCCTCCACTTCTTCGAGGTCCTCTAGCGACATCGTTGGGATACGTTGAGTGTGATGCTTGAGATGGCGGATGAACATCAATCCGAGTTCTGTAGAACGCTGGTAAGGGCCGGGACTACTGAATGCTGACGGAATCGGTTTGTTAGGGTCAGCTTCGCAAAACCCAATATCTACTAGGACTCTGGACCAAAATCCCCACGAGACATGATTCTCCTCGATGGATTTGCACCACATTTGGGCAACCAGGGAGTGCAGATACGGAGATGTGCGTTTGATGAACGCTAGAGCCTCCGAATCGTGTCGATCTGGAAACATCAGAATGATGGGAATAAGACTAAAGGTACGTTGTCGAGCCTCCACGCCCTCTGGAGTCAATGGAAGTTCTTGAGACAACCCGACGCGTTCGATAAGAAATTTGATCCAAGGTCCCAGAGTACTCCATTTCGCCTTGATGTGCACTGCGGCTACTCGTGCGGTTCCAGGTCCATCTGCTTCGCTCACGTCCGAAGCTAGGACAGATAGTATTTCGAAAACGGTCACTACCCTTGGAGGAATATGAGAGATATCTATATCCCGGGGAGGACCTCCAAGTTTCCGAAGATGGTCAAGAGCGCTTCTCGCATTGTTAAAACGGGGGGTCGCGTTATGTGCCTCAAAACGAGCCAATGGACTACGAGGCATGGTATCGGGAGCAAGACGAGGCTTCAAACTGTAAAATGGAACTTGATCTTAAAAAAATATCGCGAAAATTACGAGCCCTACTGACTGTTTATCGAACTGCGCGCCTGTAGGCCTCTGGTGTGAAAGGTGACCGTTTCGAAGATGGTGGTACTAATGACAGCCGTGATCGTGGGAAATTTACTGCTAACTGTTGAAATTTAAGGTTTGATGGGGCCACGTGGCCCTCATTGAACCCGAACCCCCATGTTCCACCGCAAGCGCACTGTATACCTGCAGATATCTCTGGAAGTCGTTTCAATTAGCTGTTCCCTCGCAATAATGAAGGCGGCGTGGTCAAAGAACTCCGCTACGGAAGATCACCTACCCGTTGCTTTGGCTGCGAGTATCCCAAGCGTGGTCGGGCTTGTTTTCCAAATATCCGGTGTCCAAGTGGATTCATGAAGGTCGGACGTCCGGGTCTGGGACAAGTACTCTGGAGGCACTAGAGCCAACACTACGGCTCCCGAAATAAGCTTGAAACCTCCAGGCTTGACCAACGCGACCTAGCTCAGTATATTGGAGTCACTACATCAGCGGTGTATCTACGCCTATCAAGAGTTTTATCCCACAACATGCCCACGCACATGGCATTCATAACTCGAATAAGCTAGAGAAAACACCGACAACCTACTCCCATATCCTCGGAGGTACATAGGATACAACTGCAAAGTGAGTACGCATCATCGGTTTTTTTAGATGGTTCGTCATGATTCCAGTGGAGCCGCAGAGGTTAGAAAAGGAAACACCGAGCATCAAAAGTCGTTCTTTTGTCGGTGCAGGAAAAAAAATTTAAGTAGTGAGCTTTCATATCGACGGGATGATGTAAGTAGATGAAAATCAACGCGGGAAGTACCGCTGGTCCATGGCGACGTCGTGTCAAATGTCTAGAAAGGCTAACATTGTTTGAGTGGGACAGGTGCAAGCATCTTCACGACTATCAATTTGTTGACCTGTAGATCTGCATGTGATTGAACTTGGATTGGAGGATCATCGGAGAGGCCAACGATGATTTAATTGGTCCTTAAATACTACGTTGTAGATAGCGGCCGTAGCACTCAGAAAAGTCCCGGAACCGGCGTTCAGCTCATGGACCATGCTGTGTAATAAATCTTGACAGCGGGAAAAGTTTTCGACCGAAAACATACTGTGGTCACGGAGATAATGATCCATCATACACGAGAAGCCCTCTCCCGATCATGAATACATAGAATAATGTCTCTCGTAAGACATCTGCCCATTAATGCAGCAGATTTTCACAGAATTAGGCTGAAACTACCAATGACAGACATACTGGAATGTCTCCGGTCATTCCTGTTGGCTGGTCGGACGACCTGAACTAATAAGAATAAACGCAACTTCCCAGTAGTAGTGAGTTCCACGGAAACTGAGAAATCAAGTCTATATACACTCCATTTCTGTCCAGGGTAAGTACCAAGCGGCCTAAGCGGCTAAGCTCATGGGTAAGTAAATGTGACCGGCACATAATTCTCACCACAAGCGACATGGAGTGGGCGACTCCAGCCAGCTTGCGAATCAACTAGAAAGGTATTTCATGAGGATAGTTTGAAACAAAACGCTGAAGTTCAACTTACAGTCCAGTCTTGAACTGTGTTTTTTAGTTCTATACCGCAGTACAACCACGGTATTGAGGACCCGCGGGTTTTAGCCAACACCACGGTGTTTGGCGGGTCGGTATCGACGTGTTGGCGGGTAAGAGTACGGTATAGTTCAACGAGCCGTGCGGTATACCATTACCCGCCTACGACGTTATCGACATTACCATTCGGTTGCCGTTCTACTGAGCCTTTGACTAAGGCTGTTCCCATTTCACCCCGCTCAGTGCTTCTTTTGTCTACGTAGAATGGATCATCGATTCTCATCTTTCAATTACAGCTCACAATTCTTCTTCCCCTTTCCGACTCGTTCACAAATTCCTATAAAAAGACTGAGTACCTCGCTCATACCTCCACCATTCCCAACCTCAACAAACCTTCCTTGGGAACCTCCAGCAGCACTCGCAAGACCGTTTTATTAACTCTCTCGAGAACCTCCCCGATATAGATAATGGTCGCCATTTCCTCCGAGCCGCGCAATACCACCACCCGCGCTCGACGCTCCTCATCCACTGTACACACTCTTTTCGACAATACCACCACCGATGCGAGTACTAACATCGTAAAAGTCACTGCGACATCGACAAGTCAGAAATCTGCGCCAACGGCATCCCAGTCGGCGCTAGTATCCAGTTTCATTGCGTCATACAAAGAGTTTGAGAGCTATCGGTGAGTTGGAAGCATACATAACGAGTTTTCCCCATTGACCTCGTAAAATAGAGCTGGCAACCCGGTCAAAATCGACGGTGAAAACCTGTCAATATCTGCAGTTACTGCTGCTGCTCGTTATCATGCAGCAGTCCAACTCGACACTTCATCGACCGTCAGAGATCGTATGATGAAAAGCCGCAAGACGCTCACAGACAAAATTGACAATGGGCTGAGCATTTATGGTGTTACCACTGGTTTTGGTGGTAGTGCAGACACTAGAACGGACGCACCTCTAATCCTCGGTCACGCACTCTTGCAAATGCAGCACGCAGGCGTTCTTCCATCTTCCACCACTGAACCTCTTGAAGCTCTACCTTTACTCGATCCGATTGGTTCTACCGTAATGCCAGAAGCCTGGGTCCGAGCCGCGATTCTCATTCGTATGAACTCTCTCATCAGAGGACACTCGGGTGTTCGATTGGAGCTCGTCGACAAGATGAACCAGCTTCTTACCGCCAACATTACACCAGCCGTTCCACTCCGTGGGAGTATTTCGGCTTCTGGAGGTAATTACATTCATAATTTATTGACGGTCTCACCCGGAAACTGACGTCTTTATAAGATCTCTCACCGCTCTCCTACATTGCCGGAACACTTTGTGGTAATCCTTCTATCCGCGTATTCAGCGGTCCTCGAGTGTTCGGGGCGCGTCAGATGTCGCCATCTCGGGATGCCCTGGCGGCTCATAACATTGACCCGATTCCTCTTGCTTCGAAGGAACATCTGGGTATTTTGAATGGAACGGCATTCTCGACAGCAGTAGCGTCGTTGGCATTAAATGATGCCGTTCAACTCACTATTCTTAGCCAGGTTTGCACGGCAATGGGAGTGGAAGCCCTCTTAGGGAACCGAGGATCGTTTGATCCTTTCATTCACAACGTGGCACGGCCTCATCCAGGTCAAATCGAGTGTGCTAAAAACATCTGGGATCTCCTCCAAGGGAGCCAATTCGCGACCGTGGAAGAGAAGGAGGTCACGATAGAAGAAGATGACGGCACTCTTCGGCAGGACAGGTATTCGTTGCGAACCTCTCCCCAATTTATCGGCCCACAAGTTGAAGACCTGCTCAAATCGCTTGCGACCATCACTTTAGAGTGCAATTCCAGTGAGTTTTCCCTCCCTTCCCATTCTTCAACCCGCCCCAGTTCTGACTGTTTTTTTGCCAGCCACTGACAATCCTCTCGTCGACTCTGAGACTGGACATGTTCATCATGGTGGTAACTTCCAGGCCATGGCTGTCACCAACGCGATGGAGAGGACTCGTTTGTCTCTTCACCATCTCGGAAAGATCCTCTTCGCACAATGTACTGAGCTCATGGATCCTCACATGAATCGGGGGCTTCCACCTTCCATGGCCTCCACCGACCCTTCTTTGAACTACTTTGGCAAAGGCATGGATATCGCCACTGCAGCATACGTCGGAGAACTGGGTTACCTCGCTGAACCTGTCTCTACACATATCCAATCAGCCGAGATGCATAATCAAGCGGTCAAGTAAATCTTTTTATCTCGTTTCACAAATTAGCAAGGTAGCTCACAAGTTTCCAACAGCTCGCTCGCTTTGATTTCTGGTCGCGCCACGATCAACTCCTTGGAAGTTCTCTCCATGCTGACCGCTTCTTACCTCTACATCCTGTGTCAAGGTCAGACCCCTCATTCACACACTACTGTCTTTTGTCGGATGCTAATGACGATCTTGTCCTATAGCCCTCGATCTCAGAGCTCTAGAAAAAGAACTCAAAGACAGCCTGATCCGTATCATCCGCGAGGAACTCTCCCACACATACGCTAACGACATCTCCTACCCAGAACTCAACTCCGTTACCGAGAGCGTTCAAAAAGCCATGTTCGCAGCCTGGGAACAAACCAGCACCATGGACGCCATCCCTCGAATGCAAAAAATCGCCGCTTCCAGCACGACAGTCTTAATAGACTTCTTCACCCGTACTGCAACCGATCTAGAAAGCGAATTAATCGAAAAAGCTCTCGCCGCTATTCCCAAATTCCGGTCGACCTTTGCTTCGAGAGCTGCGTCACTCTTTGACGAATTGAGAGAGGCCTATCTGTTCGGGAAGCGCGGTCCCGCACCCGCTAGTCAGTACCTCAATAGGACCAAGCCCATGTACGAATTTGTGAGGAAGACTCTCGGGATCCGTATGCATGGGACGGAGAACTACAAAAGCTTTGCGAATGGTCATGGTTTTGACGAACAGACTTCGGGGCAGAATGTATCTCTTATTCATGAAGTGAGTTTTTTTTTTGTCCTCTTTCTAGTAGTTGTCGTTTTTTTTACGAATCGGTCGCTGACTCGTTTTATTATTTGTAGGCCATCAGAGACGGACGAGTGAAAGCCGTTCTTGCTTCCATGTTTTGAAAAAACACCGAACTTGGACTTTGTATCATTTGATATTTTATCTAGACATTCAATCACTGTATCATCAATTCTAGAATTCTAGAATATAAACATACACACCTGTTGTACCATAGCAAGAGTAGTAAAGTACTGTACACCATAATCATGATTACTGTTTATTCTGGACGTGAACGTTTAATCGTTCAATGGGATCCTCCTTTTTTCCCTCCGCCGAAGAGCAGCCTATTCCTTGCCAAGGATGTTCTAATCCACTTGTTTCTAGAGAAATTAGCGCCGTCCCTCATGCACCAGTGATCCCAGCGCAAGTAATGTTAGCCGGGCAGCCAGCGGGTGCTCACAAGAACAATAATAAGTGACTCACCTTTCACCTGTGACGCAGTCTCTCGAAGTGTCGCGAATGTCTTCAGCAGCCTTCTCAGGATATATTGGGAGGTGAGGCTGATTCTGCACAGGCTTCCCTCTCAGAAATCACTCACCATGAGCCCATCCGAGCAATATAGTCCTCAGCAAATGCGGTTTAATATGCAATTCATCACTCCTTCTATCTTTTACAGAGGTGCGAGAGAGTTGTCGATATGAATAGCTTAGAGTTGAACTGAGCTACTTCATTCCATGTCGGAACAACCCTTCGAATCAATCACTCTCTCGGTTTCAACAGAATCCGCTGTCAAGTTGGCAGTGCGTTGAAAAATCTGGAAAAAGCGTGCCAGGGAGATAGGTCGTTGGACCGGGAAGTGAAGCAAGATGCAGAATAGTTTGAAGTGGGCGAGACAGTTTGGGGCTCTAAGAAGAGAACGGGAAATATCTGATGTCGTAATGGCCAATATTTCGTCGCTATATACCGCCGAGGAGATAACACAGCGAATCGATTTCGAGAAAGAAAAATAACGATGGGTAGGTCGACTCGTTGGACGTGAATGTTCCTGACCTCCTGGAGTTCACGAACGAAGTGAATTCGAATCGCCCGTGTACCAAAAAAAAAATGAGCCAATCCACAACTTTCTATTTCCTCTTTCCTAGACCGTACTATCGCAAGGCCCAGGATATGAAGAGACAACAACCGCACCCCAAGAAGTTTTTTTTTGAGTTCCATCTCTAGTATGTCGAACCGGATCCCATTCTCGTAAATATATGTTCAAGCATAAAATATGAGGTTAGCAGATAGCAGACCCTATAGTAGTGGTTGTTTCAGAAGTATAAGATGGGGTCGACGATTTCGATGGGCATGAAGGAGGACATTCTAGTGGTTGAGGAAAGGACCGAGCACAAGGCTCAAGCGCGTGATGCTGGTCACAGCTGGTCACGTGCTCAGGGACGCCGGCTCCCCCTCGCTCTGGTCCATTACACCTGGCAGTTCTTCGAAAATATCGTCGAGCTAGGCTCAATCGCCGCCGCCAATATCTTTTCCTAGTACTCTTCACAAATCCCTCACTGGCCTCTCTAAATCTAGTCCCAGAAACAACCGCAGCATTGCACAAAGCAACTCCGAGTCTTTAGCCTCACGGAATGGGATATGCTAATCTGGGCTTTTTGGCAGCAACAAGACAAGGCCGCTTCGTATTGTCTGCGCTCATGATCAGACCGGCCGACGAATAGCTGGAAGCAAGCTGCTTAGGGAACAGGTGTAGGGGGGTTCGGCTATCGAAATTTTTACAGTGTGTTACTTATCCGTCTCTCTCTCTCTCGCACTCGTTTACTTTTTTAAAAAAATCATCAGAAGCACCCAAGGAACATCATTCATGTCCTCTCAACCCAACTGTCCAGCACCACTCTGCGTCGACAGCTGGCAAAGGACAGGTGGTTCGATTTCGAATCAGTGATCACGTGACTCCAGTCGTAGGGATGCTCTAGGCTGTTGCCCAGTTCCCTCGCTGGGCTCTGGTGAGATTTCGTGGTATCGTTCCAGACAGCCTATAGGCACTTCCGAAAGGACATAGAAAGTATCGGTTCTCTCTCCCTTGTTCTCGCTTTGGACAAGTAGCGGAAGCAGGGTACCTGGGACAAGGGTGGACTGTGCTCGGTTGAACGGTTAATCCAAATCGTACTATGGGCTCAGTTCCGTCAAAGTCGAAGATAAGGGTCAGATCATCGTGATGTGGATCTTGGATGAGAACTTTCTGCGCATGAGGGGATAACGATGAATGGCGTCTGCATTGTTCTTGTGAACTGGTGAGTCTCGAGTGATATCTTTCTGCCGTTCGTCTGTTTTTCATCTCGGTTCTTCAATTCTTTAGAACTTACGTCTGGATACTATTCACGTCGAGGAGCCCTATTTGGATTTACTTGATCTGCACTTCCTCGCCGCTTCGCTTCGTTTTGTCGCTTGAAGATATCGTTTTAACCAAAGATCACGTGATAAAGATGTCTTCCGCTCATCCAGTGCTCTAAAACCCTCCGTATTCGCCTTTCATCTATGGCCCAGGAAACCTGTTTTAGCTTTACCCCAGCGAGCGCATTCCATTTACATGTGGATAATGCGAGTTTCCGTCCTTTTTCAGGTTCTCATTTTGTACGAGTTTGCGCTCACTGCAATTTATCCTCTATAACTTTTATGACTTACCTATGCCGTTCTCCCTCCATTTTACCGGTTTCGCGGACTTACGTCTTTCCATACTATGTACCTGGTATCTGATCTAAACACTTGTACACTCTCTATCATTTTACTTGCTACATTCATCTTGATTTTTGTTTTGATCACTATGTCTTCGCTCTCTCTCTCTCAGTTGTCGTGGACCTCACTGCCAGCAAAGCAATTCTTCTATCAACATCGAGGTAACGCAACACAGATCTGGCTTAGTATTGAGATGGTAACAGGTGGCTGCGCTCTGATTGACATACGTTTGCCCAGGCTCCCGAACGTCCACCTCGGAATCTTGACGACCAACAATGGCATCCGAGTACCCTTTGCCAGTACCGCCTTCGTGGGGATAAACGGCTGTTACACTTATATTCCCGTGTATATATAGGCCCAAATTTGCGACCCGAGATTTCCATCTCCCGCCCATAATTACTACTCAGCTCCCCTTTCGCAGCGGGAAAAGACGACATGGGCCAGAAGAGATCACTGCCCGCAATACCTACGGATCATCTCGTAAGTTGATTAATCTTACTATGTTTTGTTGAAGTTTGTATTTATCCCTGTCTTCATTAGTTCACCGTACCTTCAATCAAGGTCCCTCTTCCTCCAGAACTCCCCGATTCAACCCTCCCACTCGAGGTTCTAGTCAATATATTCAGGTTGTTGCCCCCCGATCCACCTACATTCTCTTATCAATCCACTCCTTGGACACTCTCTCGAGTCTGTAGGTACGTTCCACGTCTCTCAGCTGATCAACGTTTCTCTCAACCTCTATTATATCCACAACAAGAGCCTGGCGTAAAGTCGCACACGCAACACCATCCCTATGGACCACCATCAACATCGACACCTCCCATCTCACCTCCCCACTCCACGGCTACACCCACATGTTGCACAAAATCCTAAAAAACTCTCAAGACCACCACCTAGACGTGAAAATCACCATAAACCCCATGAGCCCACCGAACGGAATCCAAATCGCTCAAATCTCATTCAACACTCTACACGACGAACGACACCGTTGGCGTTCCCTCTCGTTACACTTGCCCAGTCCTCAAATCATGAAAACGTTCAGACCGTTATACGAGATACCCACCAGCTCGAACAGACGATTACCTCCCCTTCGGGACTACGAAGTGTTAGAATCCGTAGATCTCTCTTTTGTCGATAGCGATCGAGACCGACTGTTGCTCTTACCTCTCCAACGATCCACTCCGGTTTTGAAAAAAGCGGTGTTGAGAACGTTTGAGAGTTTGAGCTATCCCTCTTCGTTACCGTACCGTCAGATGACCCATCTCGATATTGCGATTTCTGGCAGAGGGGGGTGGCCAGCTGCTGCTGGAGAACATCAACTGTTATCAGCCTTGGTCCAATGTACCCGCTTACAAACGCTCGTCATCCGAACCGGCGACCGCATCTGCCCTGACAAACCTTTCGATTTCCATCCGGTCCCTCTCCGAATCGAATCTCTTCAAACTTTTGAGATGTATCTTCTTCCAAAATCCACCACCACCAACTCGACGGACTCGAACACCCGACCAGACGAACAACAGTCCTTGACTTCCCGTCTAGAATTGCCAAATCTACAAACTCTCGTTCTTCACGGAATTCAATGGAACACAAACGACGACCTCACATCTCTCATTCACATGCTCAACAGATCGTCTTCACCCAACTTGCACACTCTAACTATCACTGAAATCTCCATGTCCGACGTGACGATCGAGAGATTGCTGCGTTCTCCAGCTGTAGAGAGGACAGTGGAGAAGGTGTCGCTAAAGGGACACTTGGTCGGGTACTTGTTCGATCGGATCGCGATCGATCAGAAGCTGCTTCCGGAGCTGAAGGAGCTTCATCTCTATTTGGGTTGTTTCGGCGACGTCTCGTTGACTCCTCCTATTAGGAAGATTCTCAATTCGGTGAGGTTGAGGACGAAGGAGCTTAAGAAAGTGGATTTGGAGGTTTATTGGCATTCGAGGGATGACGAGACGGTGAGGCAGCTTAGGGAGCTTGAGAATGTTTGTGTGAGGCGGTTGGAGTGTGGTGGTGGTGGTGGTTTGGTGACGAGTCGAGAGGACGACAAGTCTGGTCTACGACAGGAGGTGTTGGCTGTTCGTCAGTTGGGGGGAATTTTGAAAGAGATGGTTGTTGGCTATCAACAGAGGCCTGGTATAACTGTTCTTATCGAGGTGGGTTTTTTTTTACTTACTGGGGTCTACTCCTCTACCCCTACCCCGACTAAACCTTTGACTTGGTAGAACATGCCAGCCGTAAATTGCTTATTCACGGATCTTGAGATTCTTTTGCAACTGACGGTCTTCACAGATGCAGAGCTGATGTGGGTAAGCTTCCAAGTGTTTTTTTTTTTTCATTAAACTTCTTTAAACTGGATTCATACTTACCAGGTAGGAGAAGCTCAATACACGCTGCTCGCCATCGGTTCAGGTATCATGCGTGTCCCGCGGAACGAAGAGTTTGGTATAGTCGAGAGGGCTAAAAGACTAGCAAAGAGGCTCAACAGGGGTCCACCTGCTGTTCAAACTGACAGTGGGCAAGTGGCAGAGTTTGGATTCAGGCAGGAGGAGGAGGAGACACCACAGAAAGGACCTCTGAGTTCTCTACGGAAAAGGTGGCAAGCGGTCAGACAGACTTTTGGTAGAAGGTAGATCTACGGTTGATTTACGGTGGAGGATTTGCTTCTGGTGGAAGGACTCGGATTATCTGGATATCTATTGTAGTATACACATAAGTATCTAAGTTATTATTATTTATTTCGAACTGAACGCTCACTCCAAAAAAAAAAAGTGCGATTGCTACCATTCTTCAGATAACGAATTGTCAATACTTATTTTTCCTGCAGCAATTTTTTTGCTGATTATTTCCGCTCACAGCGGGTTATTTCTCATAGGGCTCTTTGGTCGGAGACATACCCTCCAGAACACCGTACTCGTCAAGGGATATGAATTGCAGGAATGCTGGCGGCTCTGAGATTTCACTTTGAGGCTGGAGCGTGTCCGAAGTGATACTGACCTATTTCGATCAATTCGAACGGGGGGGTGACCGTTCGAACCAAAAACGGCCTGTGACCTGTGACCGTTCGAATTGATCGAAGTTGGTCATCGACATTCCCTGCCGGCAGATGCCGGAGATGTACGGCCTCGCAACGTCCGGTCAGCCGGTCACCTTGAAACGTTTGGGGAAATTATCTAACCGATATCGATTGCTGACCACCAACTCGCTTCCTGTCCTTGATCAAGATCGGCTACCCTCTCCACCCTTTCAGCTAACGTTAGACCTCTATCCCAGCTATAAAGCTGGGCTCTCGCAGCTGCCCTCATATCCACATCGTGATGTCTCTCAAGAAAGGACCCTACATCATCCGCACCCACGACCGCGGCTTCGTCGGTCGTCGCGTCGATGAAGACTCTTCGAGCCCCAAAGTCATTGTAAAGCATCTAAACCAAGAGCTCTCGACGCCATATGGAGAGGTCAGTTTCTCTACAAAATCTTTATTTTTAACCACTTTGCTGAACCAGAAAGTCCTTTTTTTAGTGGTACATCGAGCAAGTGGGGCCAGACCCACACACATATCTCATGTCCATCATGGGAAACTACGTGTCCCAGAAGGAATCCAGCGTCGTCGTCGTCGACGCGGACGGTTCGTCCAACGATTCGCAACCCCAGGAATGGATCATCAAAGACTACTTCTCACATGGTCCAGATTTTTACGTGTACGTACACGAGGGGTTTTTTCACTTATTTTTTTTTTATGGAAAATACCCCCCCTTTAGCATCACGGCGAAGGACCAGAAAACAGGATGGATGTATGCTCATGACGGCCCTCCAGAACAAGAACCGGTGAGTTCGGATCGATATCTCAAAAAGTCTTTTATCTTGCGTGCTGAAACTTCATACAAAGATCACCTGTCGTCCATTCGCTGATCAGTCCCAAGAACCTGAATACCGTCCCAACGAGATATTCTTACTCACCCCTCCAAAGTTGTAGGCCTTTTAAGATTTGTACATACCTGCTTGATTTAGATTTTACCTGTGTAAGCCATTTTGGTTGTACTATCTCCATCCCTCGGGCGCTTTCCGATTCGTTGGCGTGACACCAGTACCTAGTCCTAAATGAATACCACGCTGCGGTCACGAGAAACTCTTTTTTCTCCCCCTTTGGAATCCGAGCTTATTCATTTGTTCTCTTGCCACTTGGGGTATTAAACGCAAGGCTCAGAACCAAACTTTACCTCAGATCTATACTCTTTCTTCCCCCCCTGACTGGGGCTCGTGCCGATCTATGTCGGCACCAACTTGAACTCGTTCCCCCATCGTGAATACCTAATCTCTGCCGGTTACCAGAGAACTATGCTAATCTGGCTGTCGATTGGCGGTGGTACGTACTCAAAAGTTGTAACTCTAGACACTGTCACGGTGTAGGCCTAACGTCCCCTCTCCGCCTCATAAAATGGCGAAGTACGGCTAAGGAAGCCAACCGTCTTGATCAATTCTGGCAATTCAGCCCAGGCCACTGCTCACGTTTTCGAACACCTAATTCCTGAAGCACCCGTATTACATCCCATCGCAGGAGAGCCGAAAAAGCCATGGCGGATCTACGAAATATTAACCGAAGAGGAGATGGATCAATACCGTAAATTAACTATTCCGCGAGTAAACCTCGGAGATACGAGATCTTCATATCCCATCCAATCTTTCAGTTTCGCAAGGGAATAGGCAGAATGCGCCCTGCACGCAGCGGCGTGGGGGCCAGGTCAACTGCCCGGATTGACCCGAGGTCAAGAATGGCGTACTAACTAATACAGTGGGTGGGATAGGAGGTATTTATGTACGAGAGAGGGAGAATAGTGGTTAGAGAGGAGGGTCTATGAAGTGGGCAAGATAGATATGGACAATAAACTACAGTGTATATATGTGGGTGGAGAGGGTGGGTAAAGGACGGCGAAGACAAATTTTTTCCGAAAGTACTGATGAACGCAAGAGTAAAAAAGGATGGAAAAAAAATTACAAAGCACGTAGAGGTAGTAAGGGAGAGAGAGGGTAATTGATGAAATCACCCTCGTCGTCATACCCTCAGCTGGAGCACCGCCTGTGTTCAGGCAAAAGAAACCGTCGCCTGTGATCAGGCGAGGAACGCTCGTGATCGAGCGTATACGCCTCTGAGAGCCTGTGTTCAGGCAATGAGAGTGTGGAGAAAGAGTATAGTAGGGCGAACCTCATATTGAACTTGTGAAAATTTCATCTTAACCCGATGAGACATCTTTTCCAGGACAGGCTTTTGCCCTTATGACTCCTTCAGTGCCACTCTAATTTTAAGCGGTCGAGCGGTGGTTCGATACTATGATTCGTTCCATCGCCGTCTCGGAGCTGATTTTCTTAACTTCAAAGTCAACTGTAACGGCGATGTGCTCAACTGTCAGCCATACATCGCCAATTTAAGCGGCAGCTATATGTAAAAAGATGGGAAAGTTATGGGTTCACAAGCCGAGTCGGTTTTGCCAGGGGGGGGGGGGGGGGGGGCGGATTTCTGTAAAAAGATGGGAAAGTTATGGGTTCACAAGCCGAGTCGGTTTTGCCAAAAATGTAAGTATTAAGGGGAGTAGTAGTAGTCTGATTGTCTCAATGGAACGGAGTTGACAATGGCAGGTCGTATGGTCATTTGATATTACAACGCCGCTGACACCCAGTCATTCGAACTCAGGTTTGTACCACAGTGCTACACTTGACGCGAGCTTTATCAAGCTAAGGGTCGGGTTAGTGAGAAACATTATAGCTGTCAATCTATAAAAAGGCAGTTGTTTGGGAATGTCCGAAGGTCCCTGGTACCTCTTAGTCCTTTATAAATTGCTTTCTTTAAGGTAACAACCCCCCCCCCCTCTCCTACTTCACAACCATCTGTGATGTCTAACGACCTGAAGGACTACATATTTGCACCTTCCCCAGAAGATGAATTCACCTGGAGGCGCAAATGTTATGGGTTCGAGTCACATATTTCAGCGATGGCAGACAATGCCAACGGATATCCTACCCCAAATGTCTCTATCAGCGTCACACCAGCTTATGAAAGAGCAATTCTGGAGCCTGCTGTGAAAGCAGCATGGATCTCTCTTCGTCATTCTCTTCCAGCAATTGGAGTCAAGTCATCCAAATTGCCTGCTCCGGATAATCATTACATCCTCACTTATTGCGTGCCCAAAGATCTTGCGGAAGTCAACGCATGGGCTGACGAGACAGTGTGTTTTGACAATGAAGTTAGGGGGATCTACAGAGCAAACCAGAAACTGAGAAATGAGAGGTTATTGTTGCCAGGAGATGGACACTATGTTGGAGAACTGTATGTATGTCCAACAGAGGGTGGTTGGCTTTTGAGGTTAGTTGCTGCTGAGTGTACATCATTTAAATCCTGACATCTGTTTTGTAGCCTTCTCTTTAACCACAACAGTATTGATGGCAGGAGTCTTTTTGTGAACCATTTTTCTACTCCTCACTGCTGCTGGACAATGCTCACACAACTGAATTTTAGGGTGTTCTCAATGAGCATTTGCACAAGCTTGTCCTGTTTCTTGAAGAATCCACTCAATCAATCTCAGAACTTCATTGGGGAGAGGAAACAACACACTTACCTCCAGCTGCTATTGTTCTCAGTTCTATGGCAAAAGCTCACTTCAAGAAGAGTCAACCATCTCCTTCCCTACTAGAGAAGGTGAATAATCTGGTTCTTGTTCACAAGAATTACGATTCACTAAACACATTCTAAAGTCATGGTGGACTTGGCCACCTGTCAGGGTAGCACCACCAAATGCCCCAGATAGATCCATCCTAGTCACATTTCCACCTGAGACCACCTCAAAGCTACATGCTGTCAGCAAGATGCGTGGGCAGACTGTTGGAAATATTATTACTGCCCTCTCAATTCTTGTTCATACAGAAGGATCCTTGAAAATTGCTGCCAAAGCTGGACCTGAACAGTTTAAAGTTGTATCTCAAAGTTATGAGGAATCAGAAGTGTACAGGATTCCATTCACTTTTGGAAACTATGTGAGTGACATATCCCAGCTCTTTTTTTTTCATGAAGAGATATTTTTTTTACAGAGACCCCAATTCCCGGAACCTTATAATGTCTTACTTAGTGAGACACCCGGTCCACTTGCAAGTTTTGATGCCTTCCCATTGTTGTTTTCTATGGAACCTGTTCGCAGGTTCTTCAAGGTTAACAAAGATACTTCAACTGCCTCCATAGATTCTGTAAACCTGTCTGATGCATTCTGGAATGGTCTTGTAAAGGCCACTGCAAACACCTGGAAGGATTATGATGTGTGTACTGTGACTACATTTGGTGTCAAAGAATACTCATCACAAATCTCGTAAAATAGTTCTCTCTCCAGGGATATGCAGCTCGTGAACGAAAGGAGCAAGTGACAATTCACAATCTCAACCTGGATATTGTTCACATTCCTAATCTTGCTGTCTCTTCCATCGGAGATTTCGGCCGGCTTAATCTCCTCAATGATTACTTGCCATCTAAGAAAAACGCTACTTTGACTGTTACAGATCTGGTTCATGGGCAGAGGATGAGGATTCCTATGATCCTGCATGCATCTTGGACATTTGATGGAAAATTCAACTCTCATTGGTTCACAGGAGGAGAGTGGATGACAGAAGAGGAGTTTCAGCTGATTGTGGAGTCATTCAAAAAGTGGATGGAGACTTTTATCATTTCAGCTGAGTTGCACCCATCACATGGCAAGGCTGGGATGAAATCTAGTGTGCGTTCCAATCTGTAAGGGGTTATCTTTCCATCAAAAAACACTAGTGTACGCAAGTGGCATAGATATGGGTATTGCGAATTGGGATTGTGTATGACTGTACTTGATAAGCTTGTGCAGATCTGAGGTTGTGGCGACACGGTTGGTTCTATCCATGTACCACGTCACGGATGTATTATATTAGGATGTATTATATTAGGATTGTCAGGACAGATTGAGTCCCACAGATGTTTAGAACCATGATACTTCTGGTAGTTGGGAGTATCTTCATTGGTTATACTTCAGTAGATCTATGACTCCTCTATTCTAATCAGAGTCCAATATGACTTCCACACCTCACTTGGACGACCAACTAGGCCCCCGACAAACTTAAGAGGCATTTTACCTCCACAAGGTCTTAGAGTCATTCTAGGCTTGAGTTATGGAAACCACAGAAGCGGATCTATGATTTTACGTGCGAGGCAGTACATCATTAGCTAGTGTTTGAAAGGATCTAAGTATCATAAGACTTGTGGTCCTGGAGAGAATATTCGATGAAATGCGTGCACAGTCAACTATGCGGGTACTAGTCGGACGAGAAGAATCTCGCTGCACGTGATTCCCACTATTGTTTACAGTAGTGGGTTTTAACTAGTTTTTCGAAAAACACATCTGCCCAGAAACAAACAGTGCACATGCAATTTATGTGTCAAAAATGTCTCCTTCACGTGATTTCTCCAGCTCGCTGTGTGCATTGAAAAAGTCCCCAAGCTGAAAGCTCTGTTTTTTTACTGTAAAATGTTCATGCCCACCCGATAACTGCATTTTATTTTACCCGGTAGGTCTTGTAGATAGATACAGCACAGTCAAGAGAGAGCCTCCCATCCAAATCCTTCTGACCCTTAGGAATGACGACAATGGACATACAAACACATATCTTTAAACCCTGGCACCACAAGACTATCCATCAATTGTAACACTCAACCTCTGTTCTGTTGCTGCTGAGTATCAGATCTAACACCTATGTGACTTTCAAGAGCAACCATCACACCCAATCACAACATGTACCTCCACCAGTGGTCCAGACTGAAATCAACATAGCCAAACCAATGCAAGGTCCATACTTGCTTGTTCATTGAATGCCTGTAGGACTGCCTTTGCAGCACAATGCTGCTTTACCCCTGCATCCTTGATCCTTGAGGCTGTACCCAAAGTTCCTCCCACAACTGGTGATACTGCCACACCTGGCTGTACCACAATGACGACGAAAAAATACAAATAATGTCTTGATTTCCTCATGCAGCATTTTGAGGGTGGGAGCCTTTGATTTTCTTTGAAAGAATGAAGTGATATTTGATCGTGGTGTTGATGACATGGACATGAGGATGGTCTATGGGCTCAACCATCAATAAACAACTGATCTCAAGGCATCTACCTCTGCAATGAACAGTGTTTCAAAGATTGACACACACCCTGGCACAAAAGGGTCACATAAGATCTATTCCATCAAATTGAAGACAAGACACAAAAGATCACATACCTTCCAAATTTAAAGGTTCCATGCCATGACACCATGAAATAAACAAACAGTGTATCTCATGGCCCAACAACTATCACCCTCAATATCGACTTGTTCAAATACATCGCATCTCTGCCTCGATGTACACAAGCACCACAATTACCTGAAGGTCATACAAGGTTTCAATATGATCCTGATACGTTAAAGATCCTGATACATTGCAAATCTATGCTGTCTCGCGGTGAGATGAGGGGATCAGGCAGAGATGAGGTCTTGGGGACAAACAAACAATGTTTGGTCGCCATAGCTCTCTCGCGCCG
>MU127873.1:63666-79184 GCA_014904975.1 Marasmius fiardii PR-910
TGTGGCAGCGAGACCTGCTTTGCCATCGTGAATAATGGTGGCAAGCATTGTCTAGCTGAGGCAAAGCTGAAAGGCACGTGTCTCGTCTGCATAGACCACGGTCAAACTCGTTTGACCGTATCAACTATTGCTCTCGCACAAAAACTAGAAAATTTGAATCACCCAAAAAAATCATAGAGCAAGCTACAGCATTATAACAGTAGGAGGACTCACCTTAGAACTAACAGCCTTCAGTGTTGAGCCCCAAAAGCAATTGTGCAATGCCCTGCACCAAAGACAATGTCAGGCTGTAAACCAAAGGACAGATACAATACACTTGATGCCAAAGGCTACTGGCCTCTTTTCTCCCATTGTATACACTCAGATCTGGATAGTTTCCTACATGATGGAGCAGCACTCATATGTCTTTGAGGAGTGGTAACACGGCAGTGTGCATCACTTATTTATTTTCAATGAAGTTACTGACTTATGACTACCACTTTACTATACCCTAAAGGCCACCTGAGATGGCTCATTGCTCTAGGTCAAAAACCAGAGATTTTGAATCACACAAAAGATACACAGATTGAGCTAACGCATAGAGCATTAAAATGCCAGAAGGACTCACCTTGAAATTAATGGCTGAAGGTTGGCCAAAATGTAGAAGAAAATTTGGGACAGAAGGTTGAGAATACAGCACAAGGTGGTGTTAAGAAATCTAAACAGTGGAAGGCTACAATAACTGTCAGTGGTTAAGGACCTAGTTTGGGGCAGTCATTCAAAAATGCAAGGTGGGCCGACAAAAATACATTTTCAAAAGATCTTGAAGGGTGCATTCAAGTAGTGTCTATGTCTGCTGATAAGCGGCAAAAATATTCTTAGCATCATATTTTATACTAGTACAGTAAGGTAGAGCTAGAATGCAGTCCACCAGTCTTTCAAAAAGGAGGTTTTCTAAAGCAGTGAGCTTAACCACACCCCCACCTTCTTTCTACAGTTTCTGAACTTGTTGATAGGTTTTAAAAGACAGTATAAATAAGCACCTGAGATCAAAAACAAGTTCTATAGGGTCAAAAAGGTTCAGGGCACTTAGAAACAAATAGAGTGCAATATGAGCCATTCAAGCCTCCTGGCTTCTATGCAGGACCACTGAGAAATCATTCAGTATTTGGGATACTGGTGAGCTGGTGGCAATACCTGAGTAACTGCAAGTAATGAAACAACATAGTCACTGTGTAGATCTTACCATATCTACTGCAATATCACTTTGAAATGATGTCAACAGGTAGAAGAAACAAATCATGAGATATCTTAGACAAAGTATATTCAAATGGGATCAAAAATTACAAAGATGGCCCTGATGGTCTCAAATACACAAATTTGCTCATTTCCATGCCACCACACTACCATGGCATTGTGAAACTTCAAAAAAAAAAACATGGTAATGGCCAATTATTATTATGCCCAGGATTTAAGGGCACCAAAAAGGGGATTACTAGTCATCACACTCTTCAATTTTCCTCTATTGAATATCTCACCAACCCAAATTTCCTCCCGAAATGTCATTCACGATAAATGGCATTCCCTGTGAAGCTGTTAATCCACAAGCACTGGAATCTATTGTATCTTCCTGGTTTTGTTACACCCATCTCAAGCAGATCAACTTCCAAGAGGCCATTCCAATCTGCTCAACTTTCAAAGACATGCCTACCTCAGACAAAGGGCATATAAATATTAACACATACCTTTAAAGTCTGGCAACGCAAGACTATACATCAATTTTTCTTTCCCCATGAAGTTGCTGAGTCATGGCCATCCCCTCATCAATATTCTCCACATGCTGCTTGACATATGCTCATTGCTCCAGTACAAAATTAGAAAATTTGAATCCCACAAAAAATCATGGAGCAAGCTGAGACATTATAATAGCAGGGAGACTCACCTTGGAACTAACAGCTGAAGGCTGGCCCAAATTTAAAAGATTAATTAGTCAGTGGTTAAGGACTATGTTTGGGGCTGGTGTGACTTCTGATGTGCATATTCAAGACCTGTGTGCAGATCATCAAGCAGGAGATTAATCACAACCTTCTTCTCCCTTTTCACTTTCACAGTCCCCAATTTGATGAAATACCATACATCTATATTACTCTGCATTACAAATGAATCAGCACCTGAGATCAAACACAAGTTCTATTCTCAGAAGTTGGGTCAAAAAGGTTCAGGGCACCTAGGAAATAATTGCAATTTGAATCATTCAAATCTCCTGGGTTTTGTACAGGACCACTGAGAAATCATGTAGCATTTGGGATACTGGTGAGGTGGTGGCAATTACTGAGTGCTGCAAGTAATGAAACAAGATTATTGGAAATCCACCCTTGCCGACTTCACCATGTTACTCCTGGTCCATTGCTACTTCCATATGAAATTTCCACCAGTTGATACATACTTCATATTCAGATATTCAAATTTCATACTTGGACTTAATACTCTAGATAGCTTTGAATAAAGATATGGACTTCAACCTTGCTAACAAAGATAGTCACTGTGCAAATCTCAGCTGCCCCATATATCACCATATCTACTGCAATATTACTTTCATTGATGTTGTCAACTAAAAGAAACAAACCACAAAGCACCTTAGACTCAAAGCAATATGGTAATTCAAATGGGTTTGAAAGTTTCAAAGACAGCTCTGGTGGTCTCAAAGACACAAATTTGCTTATTTCCGTGCCATTCCCACCATGACATTGTAAAATCTCAAAAACACAGGGTGATAGCCAATTACTGTTTTGCCCTATCATGCCTCTATTGAATACCTCACCAACCCAGATTTCCTTCTGAAATGTCATTTACAATGAATGGTGTTCTCTGTAAAGCTGTTATCAAAGTCAAACTAGGCTATCTTCCTGGCCCAACCCCTCCATCCAGACCTCCACTACTCAGAAAGGATTGGTTTGACAAAGCCACCTTCTTGATATTTGCAGAGGACCATACAGCCTCAATGAAAATAGTGCAGCATTTAGTTCCCAACAATCCTCCCAAAATGGTTTACCAAAGCCATGCCACACCTTCACTCGCACTCGCATGGTAAAGGTATCAATGTTACCTGCATTACCATTTATGGGAGGCACACCACTTAGCTATTACTGATGGAAATTCATCTGCACCACTTGGTCCCACTTGTGGATCCATTAGTAGCATAGTAGCATGTCCTTTGTGGGGTGGGGAGAGACTCCCCAAGCCCTAGATTCCAACAATGTTATTTGAAAGCTTGCATATTGTCTTATCTTATATCATCTTATGAGCCTCCATTGTGTTTTTGCTGATGTCAAAAAATAGAAAATGTTAAAGCAACTGAATGAGTTACTTGAAATTCTGGTTGAAGTAAATTCCACAAAAATGTTGTTCCACCAGGGTGACATCTACAGATCATGAAAGTTGAGCAAACGTGGCAGCCCAATGGCTGCAGGTCTTAACTTAATGCAAGTGTAACTGCACAGACAAAACTGAGGGTCTATTTCTGTAGCAATCAAAGTATTCGGTCTCTCTGAACACTGGAACCAGAACTGGCAGTGTGTTTAGACCAGTCAGAACTAGAACTGCAAACACCATACAAGTCAAAAGAGAATCTGCAATCTGACTTTTTCTTACCCTTATTTCACCCCATGAAGTTGCTGAGTCATGGCTATAACTGACCAATATATTCCACATGCTATATGATATCTCCTCATTGCTCTGGGACAATAACTCGAAATTTTGAATCACACAAAGAAATCACAGAGTGAGCTAAGACATAGAGCATCATTATAGCAGAGAGACTCACTTTAGAAATAACAGCTGAAGGTTGGCCAAAATGTAGAAGATTGATTAATCAGTGGTTAAGGACCAAGTGTGGGGCTGGTGTAACTAAATAAATCAAATTTGAGTGCAGGGGAATGTTGGGTGCACACTATGGGAATGATACTGTTTGCAGCTGGGGTTTTAATAGTGTGAAAGAGAAGGAATTACTAGTAATCACCCCTCTCTAATTTTGCCCTAGTGAATAATACTTCATGTATTCTTCTGTTGCCATTTACAATAAATCACAAACCACTATACTTTATTGTATCTACATGGTTTTGTTACACCCATCTCAGGCAATTTGACTTTGAACAGGACATCCCAGTCTGTGCAACTTTCAAGGAAATTCCCACATTTTCCATATCCATTTAAGTGAAACCAGACCATCTTCCCAGTCCAGCTCTTTTGTAGAGATCTCTATTACCTGGAAAGGATTAGTTTGACAAGTTCTATTCTTAAAAGTTCAGGTGCTTGGAAGAAAATAGGTTCCACTTGGAGTCATTTATATCTTCTGGCGCTTGTGCAGGAGCACTGAGAAATCACACTATGTCCTAACTCACTTGTGATTTTTTTGAGCAATTCAAATTTCCTAGTTTCTCTGCTACAGTACTAAGAATATGACATGTAGCATTTCGATTTATTGGTGAGTTGAAAGGAATACCTCAGCAGCTGCAGTGATAAAACAAAATAGAGCATACTACTGCATTCCCATACCTCAAAGACACATGTCTTAATCCAAATCTGAATACAGGGAAAGTTTGGGTATATATAAAGGGGCAGTGAAATTTCTATGTAACCCCAAATAAACTCAGTTGTGCAAGTAAAGCCATGCTGACCCACATATGCAAAAACCTAGGGTTGGGGGCAAAATGAACTATTGACTTACTGTACTCACCCACTCACTCAAATATTTATTACAAACTTTATCTGTCCAGGATATCACAACTACCCACACAATGGTGGTTCAACAGTAGCGGGCTGTGCCGCTTGCCGGCATCTTGTAAATTCAAATACACACGACGCTTCGAATTTTTCTGAGGTATTGGAACGCCCAGGAGAGTGATGGGAAGAACAGACATTAGTAACAACCCATGTTAATGACTCCGGGGGACAGGTTCCGTGAGTGAAGCCGCAAAAATAAAAAAGGAAGGTCATATTCTTGCCCTGCAAGCGCGTTAGTTTTCGGACAGTACAGTGCGGGGAAAGAATCTTAATGACCTGACAAATTTACACCGTGTTTTTACCGGATTTTACATGCGAAGGGAAGACTTGACGGTCGAACTTTCTTTTCTCGTGGAAGAGAATCGAAGCCGGGACTCGGAAGAAACAAGAGCTGAGCTTGAACAGCAAAGGTCAAACTGTGTATGAATCGTGAATCTTCTACTACAAGCTGTCAATTACTTGCAGTGCGAGGGAATACTCACAATTGAGATCGGAGTGTCATCTCTGTCCGTTGTGTATGTTTTCTGCATTTTGTAAGGTACTATCTAGCAAGTCGATTGAAAGAAAGAGTCGAGATAATGTGGTTGACAGCTAAGGAGCTTGAAGTTAGGTATTATTTTCCCGAACAAATAATCTATATCTTTCACTTGATTTTCTTCATATTCCTGCATGAATCTATAACTACTTAGTGTTTATACGTTGAACGCGAAGACCACAGTGTACTTTAGCTCCAATGGTCCCCGCAGCCCTCAGCCCGTAATTCGAGGACGCTTAGATCTAGAGTGCGTCTGTCGTTCTCGGACCGGTACTACTTATGATCCGGGTCTAGTTGGGTCCGGAAGAGTTTCTCAAGACGACTTTTGGGTGTCAGAGTTAAGGGTGAATAAGATATTACTTTGCCTTAGGAGTAACTGACCATGTCAGGCAGGATCAAACTCTGCAGACACACCGGGGAGACGAAAAATATGCCCAAAATGTTCAAGTACTGAATTTTGTCAAACCAGGCAGAATATCAGTACCAATTTTGCTCTTGTAGAAAGAGAGGGAAATAGAATGAATTGATTTAGCTATGGTTTACACTCAGGCCTTGTACCTACAGCTTTAAAAAAAATATTTTAAACCACTGTTAAAACTAAATCATTTATTATCTTAGTCACAGATTGATAAGCGCTAGGGTATCTAGTGAGAGAGAAGTTTATAGAAGTTTTGGAAATATTCTAAGTACTTTAAGTTGAATCCAGAACATTCAGGTGTGCCAAAAGGACACCTTTCAGTTCTATCCAATTTCTTATGACAAAAACTCAGGATGACAAAAACTCAGTACTCAAATATTTCAACCCAGTGTGAGAGTTGGATTTACGGCCTAAAGGCTAATCAAGGTTAGGGTCTAAAATCAAAGACAGTGGATTGAAAGTATTAATTAGACCTTGACACGGGGTATCCCATGATATTTTCAATGAAAGGTTCCAAGTATGCCAGAGAGTATGAAGCCTATGGCTGTCCGCTACAGCCTCAGGTTACTCTAATGGCAAACACAGTCTTTGAATACTATTACTGGTGGCAGGCAATCTTTATTTGTAGTCCAGGTGGTACACTGAAGAGCAGGAGATCAACACTAAACATGTGGTTTGGGGGTCTCATAGTCAAGTCAGTACTGGCCTAGACAGTGTGCTGCCATGAAGCCTATAGATTCTCGGATGTTAGACTATGGGGCACCAGTACTTTGTATATAGGGCATATTTTCACCCCCAACAAAGTCGTTCTGTCTATATTGCTGACCCTATGAAGGAAGGCTACAGTGGCGCCACAGAAAGGCTAATCTCAGCGGGGGGCGGAAGACCATTTGAGTAAAATGTAGCTCAACGCCGATATCTCTGCTTTTAGTATATATATCCGCTTTCTCTACCCCCTGTACCTTGTTCGATCCCAAAAATCATAGGTAGAAATCGATTCACTCACTGTGATATGCAGACAAACAGATGTGCGAGATATATATGTTAAGCTTGGCGTGCGAAATTCGGATAGATAGGTAGACAGTTTTTATAATAATCATCCTATGAATTTAGAGAAAACAACTCTCATTTCTACCAGTGGAAAATAGGATGATCAACATCAACCTAGTTTATGTTGGTGTTGTTTTTTGACACGAGATAGTTGGTCATCAAGCTATCTGGGCTTCTCAGTGACGGATCTGCTTCTTGTGACATTGTCCTTTTCTTTCGTCACCATCTCCACCGCCGTGCGAGGCCGACGCTTGTCATTGCCATCGATCAAGGGTTAATTATGAAACTCGTTGTCGTCTCGCTGCGAAGTCGATGACTCTGTAATCGATCAGATATGAAAGGTGCCCAAGAGTGTGTCAAGAGAAAAAAAGTAAATCTTATTGGACTGCATCGCGGGCAGAGATGTCGAAGGACGTCGGATGGGACCGTCGATCAATGAATGACCCAGGCTAAACTGTGCAGCGTATATGGATACCATCGTCAGCAAACGTCAACCGACGAGTGCTCGCTATAGAGCTCAATGAAACGAATGAAGAGTTCGAGCAGGGTGCCTAGCAGTCAACAAGGACGCAGGGTGGGCCCCGAAGGCGGAGAAACATGCTGACATGATAGCACGATCATTCAAACGCTTTACTTTGACTCATGCGTCCATACGTAATCGTACGTTAACGGAAGTAAAATTTTAATTTCATTGAGTGAACTTCTGGGGTGGATCACATGAAACGATGGACAGTTGGCACTGGCGAGCTGCCGTCAAACATACGCGCAAGGAAGGAGGTAGAAGGCTCACACCTGTGATTCGCATTCGTTTCTCAATTTCAAGTCGAGTCCATCCACCCATAAATCGTGTGGGGGTAAGCCTTGAACTGCAGCTAGGCCTACCGCAGTCCTGCACACGTTGAACTACCCATACCACTTGGGTTTTTTGAACGCGGTGATAACATGGTGTATCAGCGCCTCATGTAAAACACATGTTCATCCATGCGTCAGACAGAAGTCCCCCCTCCAAGCCCTCTGTCTGGCGTTGTATTTCTTCCTACCCACTTTATCATCTAGTATAGTGAGCCTCTATTAAGGGATACTGTTTAGAGATGAGCTCTACAGAAGAACAAAGTTGCAATATTCCAAACATCATCATCCAGAGTATGTTTTTCCTTTGCTGCTTGCCTTTCTTACTACTGATCTAATTATCAACAGCCATAAGGCCGGATAGGGTACCAGCTAACAAACCGGAAAAATACATTCTACTCGTCAAACCTCAGGAGAGGAAGAAAAAATCAAAGTGGAATTTGGCTTCTGGTGCATGGGACGTCAACATGCCAATGTATGTCGTGTCTATCAAGTTATACACTCCTAAAAATGCTCAGGATGTTCTGCAAGACCACCAAAGCCAGTTATGGACATCATAACTGTTGAAATTTTTGAGCATCATAGAGTGAGAAGGGACAAAAAGATTGGAAATGGGGAGTTGAGCATTAAGGAATTGCAGAAGGCTGTGCAGGGAGGAGCAAATGGTATGTTCAGTCCTCTGCCCTCATACAAACCTCACTGAAAGTATCTCTAGAGTTTCGGAAATCGGTTACGGTTGCCCATGGTTTGATGGGCACCCTAGAACTCGGCTTGACGTTGCACCTCTCTGTAGATGGCAACACTCTGATATCCTCTTCTGCTGTGACAACAACAACAAATCCATCATTATATCCCACCCGTCCTCCAACACCAAACAAACATCTTGATGCTGTTAATGCCATAGCTGGGAGCTCAGAATTTCCTTGGGACACTATTAAGAAAGGCCTTGATCTGGTGGAATGTTTCTCCAAAGTAGGTTCAACCTAATCATGTTCTCTTCAATTACAAGGCTAAGAGTTTGCTCTACACTCTAGGTGCACCCTATTGCTGAGGTTACCTGGGCAGTTATCTCAGGTGCATTCAAGGTAATCCATCCTTTTATTATGAATATGTACAGATATACTAATCATTGTCAAATAGATTGTAATAGCTCAACATGAGAGAGACAAGGAGATTGTTGATTTATTTGATGAGATGAGGCAAGTGTATGAATGTGCAGTTAGGCAGGACTCACTTAACCGAATGGAGGAGTTCTCTACACTCTTCGATGCAATGGTCAAGCAATCAACAGAGTGTTGTATATTTATCTCAAGTTACAGCTCTGGCAGATATCCCAGTAAAGACTGTTTGATTGCTTTATCATGACCTCAGATGATTGACAGTTATACAGAACGATTGGTTGGGAATTTCAGTGCATTACAGAAAATTCAAAGCTTCAAGTCAGCATTTCAGGATCTGAAGAAGCAGTTTAATAACACTCTACTTCGTGTTAGCACTGTTACAGTGCTAGAGTTGTATCAAGGCCTTGTAGCACTCCGACCCCAACTGAGGGATTTGGGTAGGACTTTATCTTTGTCTTATTATTTTGATATTTCAAGTCTCATCGAGTCCATTTTATTTCTAGAGAATAACTTACAGCTACAAAAGCTTGAAACAGAACAGTTGCTACCTCGGGAGCCATGCCTTGCTGGAACCCGCCAGAACACACTATCCAAAATAACTCACTGGATTTTCCAGGGCAAAAAATCTGTTCTATGGCTCTCTGGTGTAGCTGGTTGCGGAAAGAGCTCAGTTATGGCTACACTCAATGATCAATTGATCGACATGGGATGTAGTAGTCGATTGGCTACCTTCATCCGCTTTGATCGCTTTGAGTTCAATGACCCTTCCCTATTTGTCAAGACACTTGCACACCAGCTTGCCTTATTTGATAGACGGATTGGGAGGATTATTGCGGATGTTATTGAAAACCGGCCGCAAATCTTGAACCACTCACGTCTTTTGGAGCAGTTGCAAGCCCTTGTCCTTCATCCTCTGCAGCAATGTATAGCCATGGATAATGAAGGTCCTATTGTTGTTCTGATTGATGGGTTGGATGAGTGCATGCAGGAACCAGGGGGCAGTAGTTCATTCAAACAGCTTCTCTCACTCTTTTCTGATCCACAAATCTTCAAAACAATCCCTTTTTTGCGCTTCATCATTGCAAGCAGACCAGAAGGCTCTATACAAGAGGAGTTTCGGTTCAAGGAACACATCCTTCACTTTCCCCTCGACATCACATCAGCTGAGACAAAAGCTGACATTGCCCACTTTCTTGCAGTTAAATTTGGAAAGATCTCTATTCACAATGCTGGCTTTGAAAAGCTTTGTTCAAAGTTGGATGTTGTGGATGGCCTTTCAACAAGAGCTAGTGGATTGTTTATCTGGGCAGCTACAATCTCTAAATTTGTGGAAGGTTTTCCATCAGAAGGAAGGCTAAAAGCAGCTCTAGCTCTAAATCCTCCCAGCAATGCATTGAAAGCTCTTACTGGCCTTTACAGTACTATCCTTGGTACCATTGTTGATGAAGCAGATGAAGACATCAGAGGTCTTATTGTTGCTGTCTTTGGCCTCATCATTGCTTCTGGACAAATACCTGAGTCAGGTCTTTCCAAATCTAAACCTCCCAAACTCACTCCATCAGTCCTTCTTGGTCTTCTGAAACATTGTCATTATGATGTTGAACATAACATTTCCCCTCTACTCTCAAAGCTTGGAAGCATATTGCTGGGGGATCTAGAGCTAGACTCACATCTTTATTTCCTGCACAAGTCTCTAGATGACTTTCTCATTGACAAAGAAAGATCAGGAAGCTGGTATGTTGATGCTACAAAGTGGAATCAGCAGCTTGCATATGCTTGTGTGGATATTGTCTACTCTACAATTTTGCAGAACCATCCAGAAAGCTCTACTGCACTTCAGTATGCTAGTTGCTTTTGGATCCCAGTCAATATGGTCACTCACTGGACCAACATCATTTCCCCATCAGCCCTTCATGATCTCCTCTTGAAAATGCTGCAGAAGCATTTTCTACAGTGGTTGTGTCTTAATCATTCCATGTCAATATCCCAGCGGGAGATCATGACTATATATACCCTCAGTGGAGATAGTGATATTATCAACTCATTGAGACAATTGAAGGCATGTTTTCTGATTTCTTGATTGTGTAACCTACTGACTTGAGAGGTATAGAAGAATGCTACCAACTCAAGCCTAATAGATACATTGATCCAAATAACTTCATTCCTCGACCAACTCACTATGTTTTCCCATATAACCCTGGCTCTCACCTTGAGAGTTTTTTTCCTATTTATATGTGAAGCTGGACCTTCAACACCACTTTACAAATTATACATACCTCAATTTGTCACAATTGCAAATGGATCAACTAACTTTCAGGAGATTCTGGATGTTATTGAAAAAGAGGTATGCTACTGTAGCTATAGCTCACACTGTAGTACACTCACCAGCTCACCCAGAATAATCTGCCATCCTTCTCATATGAAGACACAGAAGTCAAGGAGGTTCAAATCTCTGGGGTCCCAGACAATATTGAATACATCTGATGGATACTGTGAATTTGGTGACTAGAAATTGCAGCAGTTTAGGCAGGACATACAGCAGGATAGTCATTCAATCTATGAATCTAGTAATAAAGATGAGATACAGAAGTATGATTCAAAAAGGGACAAAAAGGTTGTATTGGAACGAATGAAAGGGATAGACAATTTCAGAAACCTATCACATCACGTTGTATAGCGAATAGTCACGGTAGTAATATGATACGACAACGTTGGACTCTAAAACCCGTCATAATAATATGGTACTATACTTTTCAAGAAGGTATACCGGTCGGACAAACTTCAAGAACCAATAAAAGAGCTCACACATTCGTCAAACCTGTCGTCGTCATCTGGTATCTCGAATTCCTCAATCACGGCATCGAGCAGTACAGCTGGTCTTTCACGTTTTTGGTCGATTTGTTTTTGAAACTCCGGTTAAAACCCGGCTAGCGGGGAAATGATGCAATTTGACCCGGGCCTTGGTAGAAATAAGATTGAGAGTCGAGTATCGAACAAACAGCCTCACGTGCTAGCTATGCTAACTGGTCTGGTGAATTCAATCCATTCAGGTTCAAATGCACAGATCTCTGAATCATGTTCCCGAGGCTTGCAGAGCTGTAGAGGAACAACGCCAATTGACACAAAGAACCTTTGAGTCGAGAGTACATACATACATCTTCCATTCAATGGCGATGTAGTGCGAACTAGGGCGCGAATCATCATGCTACTTTCATTCATCAAGGGTAAAACGCCAGCTGACGGACGCTTTAGTACATCCAGTTTCGCCGTCACTGCCAATTTTGAAGAAAGTGAAGACAGGGAAAGCACCCAGTTGCGTAAGACATACCAATATTCGACATCATGCCGTTCTTCTTCTAATCAATAACTTTGCCCTCGGGACGCTTCTTGAAATCGAAGATTCAAATCGTCAGACACGGACAGCTTTTCATTCGTATGATTTGACCTTCATATTGAATGTTAAAATTAGGAGCCAGCCTCGGCCCTGCCATGCTTGGCAGTCGGAAAGCCGTGAGGGCTGGCAATGTGGAATGCCGGACTGACACGCTTTTCCGGCCTTCCAGAAAGTCCTGTCTTGAGCTTGCAGACATACTTACTCACACAGAATGTCCGCTGTTAAGCACAACATCCAGATCATTGGCAATAGCAGATACGTTGACCTCTTCGAATCTAAACCTGATCCTGGTACTCCTGTCATTGCTTGGACCCTCGACAACCAGACGACGGGCAACTTGAATCAACAGGTCAGCACTTCGTGTGCTATTACCGATTTGAAGGACTAACCTTCGCCAGTGACATATCGTCAAATCGAGTGGCGGAGAGAATCTATACACCATCAGGGCCGCCAATCCGCCGTGCTTTGCATACGTCAGTGATCCTGCAGGCCCAGTGAGCACTAGCTCGAATAGACCCTCAACGTTATAGATCGTGACACCTGCCTATAGAACACCCAGGTTATCGGCCACAACGTGCAAACTAATTGGGTGGTTACCCCCCGCGAGACCAGCAATGCTCCTACTGGCTCCCACACGTGAGTACTAAGTTTTTCTGCACTTTACGCGTCGACTGATCCGCCTCTAGTATCAGGCTCCCCAACACCAACTTGGTTTGGACTGCGACCTCTGACAACAAGGTATGAATTTACCCATCTTGTGATGCTCAGTCTGACGACGATGGCCCAAACGTTCAGATTTTCCTTCGAGTTTATGATGCTAACGACAAGAACCAGCAATTCACCTTGAAGTTAATCATCTAAATCCAATGGAAAGGGATCTCACATAACATCGGAGGACCTGTCTGATGTTACACAGTGATCAATGAACGTGCTTATAGTGTAATAAATAAAGAATGTGATTGTGTTTCGTTGAACAAATGACAATTATCGGTATTTGCACAAGTGCTTTAGATATTGAGAGTCAATGATGGTCGGAGTCAAAGAACAGCAACGTGTGTAAAAGTGTCTAACAAAGATTAGCTGTGATTTGGGTGATCAGAACTCATCACGTTTGATGAACGTAAGTTTGCGTACATGCTTTGACATGGGTGGTCGATGTTCCGTGTCGCTGTCACCGAGATGAATAAATAGAAGTATCTCTTTCTTAATGATGAGCTTACGCGTCTATCAAAGAGAAAGTCGTAGATCGTAATGGATCTCTCGTGTCTATTCATCGATCATCCGCAACCTTGCTGTGACGCCGAAGGTCAAATACTTAGATAGTATTTCAGAGGTAAGAAGTCAAGTACGGGAAAGGTATGTGGCCCACAGATTATATACCATTACACTAGTCTCGGAGCCGTCAGAGTCATGAAAGAGTCATGAAAGAATATTCAAGAAAGGAAAAGAAGGTTACCGCCGATCTCTAGTCAAGAAACATGCCGAGGTTTATCCATGACTGTGATCCCTCACACAGACGCCAAGTCAGCCAACCAGCAGGGACTTTGGTTGATGCCAACGTCCGATTTTCTTGTAATCCTGAGTATGCGGAACGGTTTGGGGAAAGAGTGTGCAGCTATTTCAAGCGCCGTAACGCCAGATGGATCCTGCGGCATTTTATGGGTCGGAGAGCGGGAGTGGAGACACAAGAGCCGTCGCACGACCTTGTTTTGGATCTGCTCTAACTTCCCGAGCATGGAAGGGTTTATGACGAGGACCACCTCGCATCCAAACGTGGGATGGGGATCCACCCGAGCAAGGTGGAGCAATCTTCCCTCCCGCGCAGAACATCGCAAACGTCGCAGCCGACGCAATGTGCCTTTCGCGAACGAATATCAAATTGTTCATGAACGTATGACGTCCGGTTGTCGGTCGTTTTGAAGTCAATTCCTGTAGTGGCGTCCTTGTGACACCAATTCCCGCCTCTCACTTCCATGTTTCTGTCTAACCACACCAACTACAGATAAACGCTCGAGAGGTACAAGAATAATCTGTGTATCATCATGTAGGAAGAATGGAAAGTCAGGCTGAACAGGAAATTACATTTCTCATTAGGTATATCAGCTCCACACTTTCAGTCACTCTAAACCCACAAATGTCAAGGCTAATTAGAGCTTGATCAAGTTGCAACCTTGTACAGATCTCCCTCAGTCATAATGCTCAATACAAATCATACACCTAACAATTTTTTGGACTACAAATTGAAAACCACACAACCCACCACATATCCCCTTCACACCAAGACCTCCACTGCTGTCCAATATCTGCATGCATGATTCACATTAGAGAAGCAAATGAACTCAATTCTGACCTTCAATCCTGATAAAACCTCTCATGCATAATGTTGTTTCAACCAATTTGATTTGAACAGGGCACTGTTATTGTCCACTAGTCTTTTCTCAAGCTGTTGCAGTGGCAAACTCAGATCTGTTAGAATTTAGTATCATATCACATGTAGTTTATTTAATTTTATTATTTTTTTCAGTCAGTTGTATCACAAACCCTCTCTATTCTTTCTCATTTGAGTTGGATAGGAGATGGAATAAATTTGATTCATTAAAGTATTATGGTTTTCATTAGAGCTCACTTATATCTTCTCACTCTCTCTAGTATAAATATATCCTTTTTTCATCTTACAAGGTTATGGGCCTATTCCTATCCCTTCAATATTCTTGGAGTGAATGAGAATTGCAACAATCAAGGATCATCATGCCATGAGAATGGATGTAAGGAGGGCTCAATCAACTGAATCAGACTCAAGTTTGAAGACTAAGGGTATTGCTTTGGGTGAGGTGTCAATAGAGGGCTGAGCATGATGAATTTAGAGATTTTGAGTGAGCCATCAGAGGTCTGTTAATAATAAATATTGCGATCTGACTGTTACAGTTCAATTCAGCGACAGTGTTATGTGATTTTTGCATTTTTCTGCATTGCAGCACATGCATACCTACCTTTTTTTGGTCCTTAATTCATATGCTACTGGATAACTTGGCACTTGCCTAATAACATATGCAGTGTAACCAAGAGAGAATCATTTGAAAGTTGAGTAAACTTGAAGTGAGAGACTGATTCCCGCCATTGCACCAGTTTTACAAAACTGGTAAAGACTGCTATTTTTGTGTCTTTTAGAAGTAATATACCTACTAAGATTTAGTATAAAGGGATAATATTAGGACTAGAGTGAGCCCACTGAATGATGTTGTTTTGAGTAAGTTGAATTAACAAAACCAACTCAAAAGATGCTATATGGGAGTGGGTGTGACAAAGTGTGTACTATTTTCTTCATTCTCCTATGGTCTCTTTTCCTTTGACTACGATACACGACATCATTCCTGTTTCATCTCTTGATTC
>MU127873.1:79904-90128 GCA_014904975.1 Marasmius fiardii PR-910
AGGTTTTTATCAGGTAAAATCATCTATTTGGCTCTAGGCCAGAAACAAGGTGAGATACAGTGCTACAGCAAGTACCACAAATTGCTTGGAGGTCCGTGAATGAGAACCTTGCAGCTTATATACTGTCTACCTATCTATGCTTACAAATACTAATATATGGTTGCTACAAACTGATACAAATGCAGAAATTGTCTATATACAGAAAACAGAGACCAGAAAAAGAAGTTGGAGACAGTATAATATTATTCTTGGGAATATTCAAGACATGGGTGTGTTTACACATCAGTCAGTGGCCTATAGATGCACTGTTGACTCTAATTATGCCATCTGGTGGTGCTAATCTCGGTCAGCTACTGATATCATCAATACTTCTGAGTCAGCGACCTCTGATATCAAATTCATCAGTGTAGCTTTAATTTCTAGGGAGTTCTGCTCTCGCAGTACCAACTCAGCATGGTATATACCCTTGCATTCATGATATATGTCTCTGGTGCTCCATCCTGAAAGTCCTGAACCTGCTATATAGGCAAGGGACAGCATATATACTTTCAATAGTAACAATTCTGGATCCACAAGTGTCCATGCACCACTTTTGGAGTTAACTGAGAGGGTTCCTCAAGTGCTCCACTTGGGTGAGTCATCATATGAAGCCAATCAGGTTCATCTGATTGGGCATCGGGTTTAACTGCTTCCACAGCTGCATCAGACCAGTTCTAGGTTGTTATATCGGCCAATGGTTTGGTCATATATGGTGTTCAGAAGTGTTCCCAGTGCCAAGTTTGAATCCTCTTGGTTGCAGATCTGTATTTGGTAGACTTACTTGTTCCTCAAGTCATATAACCTCATAGAAAGTCTACCAGAGCTTGTAGCTTGTTCCATAATGGCACTCTAACTTATGGACAGTGTTATAGAGGGGCCTACAGGTTTCAGACCATCATATAGCTTTTAGTCTTAAAGGGTAACCATCATATATACCCATGAACTATGATAGCATTCGAAGCCTACCAGTAGTCTGTAGATATTAGACACTTCATATAACAGAGCACTGCTTTAACTGGCTGCTCAGGACTCACACCAGCTCTTATATAGCCATGTTCTCTTTGTTTTATATTCAGGATGTGGCAAAATTGGTTTATTTTGGGTATCTAGTGTTACTGTCACTATACCGCACTGCTAGTCAAAGCCAGAGATGCAAGTTTGAGAAGTCAGTGAACAGAGAGAGTACTTTGTGCAGAGCAATCTGAAATATGTAGGACTGTGTGAAGTCAGCAATTTCTAAACCTTTGAACTATTAGGCCCTCTCTACACTTCTAGACTCACTCTGAGCAACCAAGGGACTTTAGCAAGACTTTATTACTTCCTTCATTGAACAAGACAACAGAGTGAATAGGTGGAAAGAGAACAGAACCCTAGAACCATAACTTCATGAACTCAGAGCAACTTAGAAAACATCTTAGTAAGAACACAGAACTCATCAAAGCTTGCCCCATGATATTACCAGAATACTATTAGACAATTGAGCTGATATCTGAAGGCATAAAATGCTATAGAACTATCCACAGGCAGTAGATGGAGGCAGATAAGAAATATGGAGTGATCAGAGAGTGATCAGAGAGTGATTGACATTCCAGGAAGCTCTAGAACAACATCAACTCTGTTCCATACTCTGGCTATTACTTTAACAGAGGTTTGGCTGCAGTACCCTTGACTCACTTGAACTGCTTGAAGAGAGTGAGTCAGGACGCGAAAATACTCCCAGTACTACTTTGTGTGTAAAAAACTATAATCCAATGATCCAATTAGACTAGCCCCCACTCAATTTTGTATATTTACAATGAAACTTGCCCAGATTAAGGAGTCCTTTACTCCAATTTGGCAGCAAGTAGTTGTTGGACATTAAACTCATTTCAAAATGATATATTTATTATTTTTATTTCATCTCAAGTATACAAACCCCATATGAATGTTTGTATTCAGTAGTTAGTACTGCCCCCAAAAGCAGGAAATCTCTAACTTAGACCCCCCTGGTATTTGTCCAGTGGAATCAAACCTGATTTATCAGACCTGTGAACCTCATGGAATTAACTGACATTTGTGTAGTTTCCTTCAGTGATTGGTCTTTTGTTCCAAACCATAAGCTATTCATCTGAACGCTGGGGGGACCTTTCTTGTTTGAAGATTTCACTGTATTATTAGTAGGACAGTTCCTTGAGAAGTGTCCTGTTTCACCACAGTTGAAACACTTATTGTCCCTGATGTACTTGGCTTTTTCAGCATCAGCAAGCTGCCTCTTGGGGGTTGGTGCAGGGGTTTTTGACTTTTCCTGCCCTCCGTTGCTAGGTTTAGACTTTGAGAACAGGTGAGTTCCATTGAATGGTTTCTTTTTCCCGGAATTTCAACTATAACAGTGATCAAAAGTCTTCCCCTTGGGCTGGAAAGGCTTATTGCCAGACTGGTGAGTGGGTTTACTTCCATTTCTGTGATTATCCTTTGAAGTCGAAGGTTTATTATTGTTATTATTAGAATCAAACTTCTTTTTCTCACTGCCACGAGGCTTTGAGTCCAGCTGCCCGGACTATATGTCCCCATTTATCAACCTCCTTGTTCAGCTTATCACGGCCGAGTTTCCAATGCATTTGTGGGTCAAAACCTTCCCACAACTTAATAATGCGGTCACGTTTACTGTAAGTTCCGACCAACTTGAATAAAGCTTTGAGTTCATTCACATATTTGGCAACTTGCCATTCATTCTGATAGCAGTGTTTCATTCTTTCACGCTGCTGCTCACGGAAATCAATTGGGAAACAATAATTAAATAGTCCCCTGAAGTATTTATTCAATGACCATTTTTCATGGTTCCAGGCTACCTTATTCAAAAAGAATTCCTTGGCTAGGTCACTAGTGTACCATGCAATTGTATAGACATGTTCTCTTTTAGGTATTTTTCCGGCTGTAACAAACTGTTCCAAGTCCATCATGAAAGTCTGGAATACTTCCAGATTTGCCATACCATCGTAAACTTCTGGTGGTTCTGGTTTGATCAAACGATGTGAGTGTTTCTTGCAACGTTCACTCTTCTTTTTCTTGGATGACCTTTTGTTTTTCCAGTCTGACCGTCTCTTGTGCTTGCACCTGGACCTTCCACTCGATGAACTGGAGGTTGTGGAGGATTTGGAACTGCAAGGGGCCAATTCAGAGGAACTTGTGGTGTCCAAAGATTCATCAGAGCTACTTGGATCACTATCTGAGTCTGATCCGCTGTCACTCGAACTTGGAGAACTATCTCCATCAGTTGATGAGCTTGTTCTGTCACTTGAACTTGAAGATGAGGATGATGGTGATGGTGATTCCTGCTGCTTCCTCCTGTCCCTTTTCTGTTTGGACTCTTTGGACTTGGTTCTCCCATGTTTCTTATGGTGAGAACTTTTACTCAGCATTTTTCCCAACAGATTTGAGCTGGGTAACTGACTGACCGGATCAACCAGGGTCTTAGAACTGTTTCGGTCATGAGAAACACCTTTCCCAGGTTTCAAGGTGTCCTTCATCCTCTTGTCTAAGAGAGGAGACAAGTCTTTAGGGTGGGTAATCTTCCCTTTAGACTTCCTAGTTGAAGATAATTTCTTCTTTCTCTTAGGTACCTCATTAGATTCGTCATCAGCATCACCTGGTGAGTCTGATTCCAAGTCTCTCTTTGAGGCCTTATTTTTCCTACCCTTAATAAAATATTTTTTTAGGTAGGTCCTCACCTGAGCTACTATTCTCAGGCATGTTGATCTGGGGGTTTCTTTCAGCCCTACTGGATTGATCAACAGAAGGTTGGGTTCCAGACAATCCCACACCTTTCTTGGCATTAGAGTATGCCTTGTAGGTGGCCTTCTGTGCTACCATATCAATTTGCAAATCTGACAAGTTGTCAGACTCATCCCCAGCAATGACTTTGCCCTTACACTTGAGCTCAGCGGGGATTCGTTCTGCAGAGTCACTGTCTGACTCCGAAGTTTCAGAATCAGAAGGTGAGCCTTCATTCTCATTACTAATAACTGCTTCATTACGCAATTTGATAGCATTACACTGGGCTGGAGTAAGTCTAGCTTCCGCCAAGCGCACTGCATTGGTTTGTTCAGCGGAAAGGTAATCTTTCAGAACTCTAAACCTCAGTTCCCGCATGGTATTTTTGCAACGCATGTCCTCAAGACTTCGAGTTTTGCGTGGCATTACCCATCCATCAGGGTCCTGAGTATTTTTCAAATTCTTACTGGGGCCTGAACAAGCTGAGCCCTTTTTATCAGGTGGATTGTTACTTTCATTTTCGGGGGTACTAATATTGACATGTGCTACAGGTACAGTCTTATCTATGCTCAACGTGGATGAACTGGTCTCTTGCGAGGGTCCAGTATCACGGTTGGTAGCCGCCACTACATTGCTGTAGGACAACCTCCCTGCCAACCGTGCGTGACTTACAGCACGTGTCTGCACACCTCTAGGACCGGCGTTGCCATCTGAGATGGCTAGAGAGGAAATCGGAGACTCACCTTGGTTGCCAGTTGGGTTGGTAACAACCTGTAAATCCTTCAATTTCGCCGCAGCACGAGCAGATACCATAGTGTCCAGAGTAACAATAGAAATTTTTCGAGGGGTTGTTGTTGTCCTACACGGGTTGGAGAGCTCTGGTGGCCTACCAAAGGGGTTCCAGACGTCGAGAAGGACGAGAGAGAAGCGAGAATAAGAGTTTAGAAGCGAGTAGAGAGAGTAAACAGCCTTGGACTGTCAAAAATATGTGACGTGCATACGAGAGGCTCTCAGAATAACAGGGATAAGGACTGTGATTCCAAAAGTACTGAAGAAAATACAAATCAGTCTACTCTACTTAAATACTCGAGGCTAGGTACGGGTACCATATTTGTCCATAAAAGGGAACAAAGGGAGTAACCGCTCGGCGCGCGCTACACTGACCCATCTTCAGGCGAACTTTCCTTCAGTAAGCTTGATGCAGATGAAGTAAATATTTTCCCGTATTTTGGAAGTTCGAGGATATGAAATTTGATCATGTTGGCACTTGTAGGGTGCGTCGTCATCTTTTCTCGCCTATCCGCTGTCAAGACGTTCGAAGAGAAGGACAGTAATAGATGTTTTGTGTGCTTTGGAGTATAACGATAATTTCAAGCCTTATAAAGTACGGGTCAGCTGGATCCTCAACCAAATCGAGAAGTACGCACCTCTTGAAGTTCAAAAGTCGGAGGTTCATTCCCAATGCTGCGGAAGGAGGTGCGCCTGACCCGGAGGAGATGAAGAAGAAAGCTGCTAAAGCTCGTCGAGAGGCCATTATCAAACAGATGAAGCAGCAGCAAGCTAGCTGCACTACAAATTTTGACGACATGGACGATGAAGAAGACGAGGATATGCTTGTCACCTACGGAACGTGTATCGTCTGTCAGGAGAACCTCAGCCAGTCGAAATCGTTTGGAACGTTAGGGATAGTACAACCTAGTCGGTTTATTTGTTGTCAACCGGATGGGTATACGTCGTACCTAAACTCTGTTTTGGGATCCCTGACTTCGATGGATCGTTCTTCACGTTCCTTGCTATCGCCTACGTTCCCACCTCAGGATGCCGACGCTCAGGACGAAAAAGCTGGAGTGTCCGTTACTTCGTCGATAATGTGAACGTGGTGGTAGATTTCCGAGGGGAGCCAGGAGGGCCGAATGGCGCATACACCGTGACGACTGCTAGATGATGGGAAGATGCATATGATGGGGGGATATGGATATGAATGTAAAAAAAAAGGCTGTCGGCTCTTTGACACGTGTAATTCGCACGACTGAAGACTTTGGGGGGAACACAGCTATGCCCAAAACTCGGACTAAGTTAGTCTACATCGAGGAGTTGCTCTGAATTGCTCAATTGATCTGCAGAGGCGAGCATGCAAGCGTAGTGCGGGGCTAACACCCTGGGAAACTGCACAGTGTTCATGACTGCTGGAGGAATTTAAGATTCAGAGAGCATTCTGAAAGGTATCCCTCACCTTGACATGTTCCTAATAATTTCCCAATGAGTACGGTGTTGAGTGAATGTGGAGACTGTGAGTTTGGAGTGAATTCTGAGAGTCCTGTCATAAACAATTTGCTACCGATCCGTCGAGATGCAACATGGTCAAAACCTTACCTTGATTTCCATCAAATAATATGTCGAGTGAGTAGGAATCGTCATCTGAGTCTATCTGCATAGAATAAAAAGCAGAAATTGTCAGAAACAGTTCAAACAGACCAAAAAATGAGAAGCTACCTTTGTCGAGTTCTTGAAATTGGGTCTCAAGAGGTACAACTTCCCGGGGCTGATACCCCATGGATCATGCAAAATCTTTGGTTCGAGGGTCAAATCCACTCGCAATTTGGTAATCATGGAGGGTTTTGTAGACTTCGGTAGGCCATGTGCGCTGCTTGTAAATCACCCGAAGGGAGAGCTTGAAGGGAAGGCCGAGGTACTTGCACCTGGACCGCAAGAGAGGATTTCGCCCAGTTGGGTCATGGGACCAGAAATAGAAACGTCTATTCGGGGGAAAACGATTCTCGAGGAAAAAGTAAATCGGATCACATAGTTGGCGCCGTTGTTGTTTGGATTTAGATCTTTTAAGTGTTCCTTTGAGCTCAAAGGAAGGGTAAATGAGCGCTGATGACCATTAGTCTGAAATTGATCAACACTCAAAAAGTCACTCACTGTATTGAGAAAGATCTTCATCAAGCTGAATGCCATGAGCATGAAAAACACTCAAAGCTTGCTGGAAGAATACACATGGCTTCCCCAAGCTTTGAGTGTTTTTCATGCTCATGGCATCCAGCTTGATGAAGACCTTTCTCAATACAGTGAGTGACTTTTTGAGTGTTGATCAATTTCAGACTAATGGTCATCAGCGCTCGTTTACCGATCATCTTTGAGGTGAAACCTTCTGAAATGTCCCTAACAGAACATTTCAGCAAATACCTGTAATCAAAAGAAACACAACTTACTGGCACCAGTCCGCAGAACACCACAGGAAATCTCGACGCCATTTCTAATCACACACTCGTCAGTCCACCGATACAAATCATTTTTGAGCCATTCATACCTCCATCGCATTCCGCCCGCGATATGTCTTGACCATAAACTTCTTCTGCGCAAAGGGTCCAACAATATTAAGTTCAGCGTGATAGACAGCCGCCTCTGTGTCATTTTTCCCGTTCAGGCACAGTCACCACGAGTAACAAACACCGCTAGAGTCCTTGTATATATCTCCTCGTTTGACCTCGGTGAACTGTAAAAGGTAACATTAGGGCTAGGCTGCACTAGACAAACTGTGTGGACGTGAACCTGATCAAGTTCTGGTAGATCCATTCTGATTGTTCAAGTCCTTTTTTTGTGGAGCGTGAACGAAAGTCTGTTGTACTGTGCAATGACGGTACTGGTACTGGTCCCCTCCAGTGTTGGAAAAGGAGCCCCCATAAATCGTGACTCCAGATGCATGGTTCAACATCTCATTTTGAGTATGGCTGTTGGGCACTGCGGAAGGATGAGAAGAGGAGGACGACATGTTTTGTTTTCAGAAAGGGCAGAATGAGGTTTGAGGGTGCCCCGGTAGCTCAATAAAAAGGAAAAAGAGGCACGGAAAACGCATGTTCAGAAAGCTGTAGACATTGCATGATACACGCGCACGTATGCGGTTTTTCCACTAAAAAAGGAGAACCCAATCACCACATTGATATCGAGATATCACAGCTGCAGTTCGGAAGGGGAAATTCCGAGCCCGGTATAGCCGAACAACCGCGTGCCCCGCATTGAAATCACTCTTGCTCTCAAACTCCCATGTCGTCGATTGGTCCTCAGATTCCACCTCACCTAAACGCGACTCGGAAGAAGACGATGTTATTGCTGGTCCCAAAATCCGCTCAGACTTCAAGAAACGTACCAGGATGACTGAAGAGGGTCGCAGTTTTTGGGCGCCCAATAATTATCAAAACAACGTGCAAAACTGCTGCTGAAGAAGAGAAGGATGACTACTTCCATGCCAGCTTTACCGCCATATCTTACAGCCTCACGATCGGGGCCTTACCATCAACAAATAGAAGGATGCTAGGTCCAGCGTGTCCGCCGCAACCCGGTTTGTACTCCGACGATAACGGCGACAATGTTGATTCAATGCATTTTGCTGTTGGAAATCAGAAATCTGCGGAGGTAGATGGGGTGAAGCAGCTCTCTGAACAGGAAGAAAAGCGATGGAAAGGTATCGAGGTGAGTAGACTTTTTTTTCGGCTTTCTCTTGTTGAAATCCTTTTTTGTTGCAAATAAGAAGGCTCTTAAATGAGACGAGTGGATCTTGGAACCACTGTCTTCAGCGGAATTGGTGGGGCAGTGAGTCTCTGATTATCTTTTTTTCAAACGCGTTAACATCAACCATCTAGATCTCGACCCGGGAAAGGATTGTCAGTTTTCTCAGGCTACAGCAAGTGCAACGCCCAATCCGTTCAACAGCTCTAAGAAAAGACTGCCTCATGATCAACCACGAAAGTCCAACACATGAACTTGATTGTTGTCGATTACATGGATTCTCAGCCCATAATTCAGGTTTATGAGAAACCGGAACAGCGGGCCAAGGAGACGTAAACCCGTCGTTCAGCTTTATTTGCATCATTCTGAACATGGTTATAGCTGACATTTCATGAGAAAGTAGGACCCCATTCAGTGCGACGCCATGCAATTTGATGTTTCACACTGATCTGTGGTCTACAAACACCTTGTCTTCCTCGATGCCGACTCGTGGCAAGAGTGGCCGCAAAACAGAATACTTAGTTTACAGTGGCAGCAGTAGGGATGATGAAGGGACGTCCCTGAAAGGGCCAAATGCTCCGTGCTAGACCTGGTCGAGATCACCCGTTGTAGACATGTGGGATACACCTCGAGCGACTTCATCCCGTTGACTAAAAGTACGGTTTATATACACGAACCATTCAGCCTTTTCAAGCTAAATACCTAAACACATTCCTGTCCGTATCACTCCTTTCCAAATACTCCTCTTCAACCAACGAATCAATCCTCTTCTTGATCATCGAAACCTGCGGCGCAAAGTGCTTCTTAACAGCATCAATCGTCTCAGTGACCAACAACTCGAAAGCCATTTCTTTCTTTGCCTTCATTATATGAACCACTGCAGCGTCGATAACGTGTTTACGATCACCTTCAATAGCCTCTTGCGTCTTTTGAGATTCCTTGACCTTTTTGTTTCATGTAGCGGCGTCAGAAAGACGAACAGTCAGAGAGCACACGAGGTTGACGTACCGAAACTTTCGCCTGAATTGAATTGATATGGATCTTTGACCGAGCATCGACAAAGTCATTATTGAATAGGAACACATCCTCGTCTTTGACCTCAGCGCTCATAGGAACTTTCTTCAACACCCTCTTCTTCCCACAAGCCAAACTCTGCAGCGTGCGTCGAAGCTCGTCGTCAACTATAAGAAAAACCAAAGAAGCGCGATCAGTGGTTCGCGTTGACAGAATAAAGATGAAAAAGCAGACGCACGGATACCAGTGGCCTCCCTGATCTCCGCGTAGCCCAACTCGGTAGACTCGTTGAACAGTAACAACACCAACCCTTGGAACATACTAACAGAAAGCTCCTTCGGTGCAGCTTTGAATCGTGCCCTGACATCCATAGTACCAAGGGAATGATCCCAGGTCAACTTTCGCTTCGGATGCCTTTTCTGGTAGTACTTTCTATCATACGCGAGCAGTTCTGCTTGCATCTAGAACGGACGACGACATCTGGTCAGCGCCGTAGAAAGGACCTTGAGAGACAACAGACACACCTCGGGCGGTAAAATAACCACTTGGCCCGGCGTGGGGAAAGGCCAAGCACTCGTTTGAAGCACCATCACAAACAGTTCCTGTCCCGGACTATCGTCTCGGAGCTTCGAATGATAATCCGCCATCATCTCCTGTGCCAAATCCATATCAGTAAACATATTCTGCGCGTCATCGAACTCCGAGTCGTAGTCTGCAAAAAAATGGGGAAAGGTCAACCACACGTGCGCACAAACGACACCCAAAGAAACATGAGAAAGACGTACGATCCCTCAACGTCTTTAACATCTTCTCAAATGCATCCGAAGCACTCCTCTGCATCAACAACCTCTTCGCCAGCTGCCGATGATAAAACCTCCTAAACACATCTTTATCGTCCGTATACCGATACAG
>MU127873.1:90833-119646 GCA_014904975.1 Marasmius fiardii PR-910
TCCTTAAGCTCTTCCGCCTTCCTCGTGGATTCCGCTTTGTAATAGGCCCGAGTGGCGGCCAGATACATGTTTTCGAAGCGCTGGTATTGGCCGTGTAGATTGAAATAGTTGAACAGCTTCGTAATGTTATCACGCAGAGGATGGGGTTTCCTGTTTCATGAATGATGAATTAGATAGGGAAACCCAACACGAGATGAAGAGTTGAATTGCGAATTCTGGGAGTACCTTTCTCCACGCTCGTCGTGTGCCCATTTGGTTACACTCAGGCGAATGAGCTGTTCAATCGCCTGATCTTCGAAGATCTTCGCGTTGAACATAGTATACATGACGTCACTGTTCATGTTCATTTAGCAATGGCTTGGAAATGAGTAAAACATGGACTATTATGCTCACTGTAGGTTATTCAAACCTTTCACTGTCGGCATGTACACCTGGTCAACAAAGCTGAGAGCCCAGCGCAATATACTCTGAGCGAGAGGGGATGAATATTACGAAGACAATTGTAAAAATGGCAAAAAATGAACATACCTCTTGGTCATGATACCAATCGCAAACTTCGACCAATAGCTGAGTCCACTCAGCGCCTTGCACATGTGCATTCGACTCCATCAGTTCACGAGCGAGACGAATCATGCATTGCTCGAGCTCGAGTTTGATATCATTGTAAAGGTCTCCACCTCGGCCTTGCTTGCAAACCACTGCCCGACAACGGTTGTAGATTCCTCCGCAAGTGTCGGGTAAACGATTGAAATCCGCTCCTCGAGTCAAAATCATCTTCAAAAAACGCTTGATAACGCTGCGATCGTCTTTCACAGGCGTTGTCTTGGGCTTGTTAACTGGACAGCCCTTTGAGCAAGTCACATCTAACAGAACAGAACAGACGTAAGCGACACACTAAAATCCCCTGCAATTTGTATCTTGACAACATTATTGGGTCCACCCTTAACGCTACTACCCGGATTCCTGGTGACTTTGGCTCTAGAAGCAGAAGCAGACGCGATATCAACGTCGGTGTCTAATCGCGCGAGTTTTCGAATAGGTGAAGCCGACTGTGACGTGCACACGAGAGACTCTCAGAATAACAGGGATAAGGACTGTGATTCCAAAAGTACTGAAGAAAATACAAATCAGTCTACTCCACTGACACTGTACACGAGCCGAAATACATTGACTCGGAAGACTATAATTTCAACGCACAGAACAACGCGGAGATCGAGAAACACAGCCTTTCTTTGTCGACTCAGACCTTGAAGAAAGAGAAAAACGAGCCCTAGGGGGTAGCAATTCAAATTTCAAAGCGAAATTCGGCAGATCGACTGAATAATTTGCTCTACCAAGGGGGGCAAGCGGTGATCACAATCGGTCGTCAATGATTTTCAAAAGCACCGGACCTCAAGACGGCGGTGAATTATATTTTCGGCAAAGTTCCGGCTATTTCTCCACGTGGGAAAATGAGTCATGCATATCTCTTGTCGATGTCATCGTTCAAGTTGTCTCTTCCCTCGAGCTCGTTGTCGGGCACAACGTCGAGCTCTTCCCTTGCCTTCCATCTACATAACCAACCCGAAAATTGTGCAGTGTCTCTGATGCCCCTACTCGTTGACTGATCCGACCAGAATCTATCGCAGGAAGATAAAAGATCTCGTACGTTAATCATGCTTTGATCAGTGAGCAGGGAAACTACAAATTTACACGGATTTTACTTTTACTCCAGAAATTTGCTGTGGCACGGTACCTCCAATTGACTCAATCAAGTGCTCCGGAGCACATCCGGAAGAACCCGTCTACTAGGCCGCAGCTACAAATCTCTCGCAGCAGTAGTACGTGGATTGCGCGCTTCCACTCGCTGGCCCACTAACTGGCCACGTTTTCAGGTCCCTGCAAACTTACGATTTTTACCCATGGCATCTTCAATATTACCCCTCCTACCGCTCACATCATCAGCATCATCAATGCGACAAACACAAAGTATAACAGGCAAACAGGTCGAGAAAAGGGTAGAATTGCGTGGTCGGAGGGAAACAACGGAGGGAGTGTTGGACGTTGAGTTGGCTGAAAAGGTGTCCTTTCCGTCTTTCATTTACGCCTCCACGCCACTTCGTCATGCTAACCAGCTTTTCTCTCTCTCCTTTCAGATCCGAACTCACCTCCCCGCACTATCTCGGCTACCACGAAACTGGAACTTGCTGTACTCTTTAGATCAACATGGGATCTCACTCAACACGCTTTACTCAAAGGTTGAAACCGCTCCTCAGCTCAAAGCTTCAGGGAACGGCCTAGGGCTCGCTACACGGGTCGGAGCTCTGATGGTTATTAAAGATGCTGATGGAACAGTTTTTGGTGTGTACATTGGAGATGGTATAAGAAGAGGGAACGGGAGATATTCCGGCAGTGGTGAGAGTTTTCTGTGGAGGGTTGCTTCTGAAGGGAAGGGGCTGGAAGTGTTCAAATGGACGGGGAAGAACAATTATGTTGCACTTTGTGAAGCAGAGTCTCTAAGTTTTGGGGGCGGGTGAGTTTTAGGTTCTCCGTTTCTTTTCCCGTCGTTTCTTATGTAATTATTGCCTTTCTCCCTTCATTCTCTTCTTGTTCTTCCTGTAATCCAATCACCACCTCAATATTTGCGTTCTTGTTCCAGCTGTACTAACCGTCCTTTCTCCCTTTCTCAGAGATGGAGCATACGGACTATATATCGACGAATCCCTCCTCGAAGGGTCTTCCGCCCGGTGCCCCACATTCGACAATCCCCCTCTATGCTCCAGTAGTGGCGCACGAAAGGGAAGAGCGGTCGAATTTGAATGTGTTGGGTTGGAAGTTTGGGGTGTAGGGCCTTGACGAGGCCGTAGGGAGTGGTTTTACGAGAGTCGCGCTGGATTTCGAACTATGCCGAATATTGTATGTATCAAACGGGCAGGGCCGTTCGTATCAATCGTTTCAAATGTTTAGATTGGAATGTGCAAGCGCTTGTTATGTAACCGTACGCTTATTACAAGTACTTTATGTAAGAAACACAACATGGATTTCAACTACAGATCGCGCTGACAAAACCCGTTGACAGGATAGTCGAGTAACTAGGCACCTCCAGTGTGTTTTCAAATTTCCCTTGCTTTACCTGTTACGAACCCGAGCGCTCATTTTAGATGGCCGAAAAATGGAAAAAGTCACCCACAAAACTCGCGCAAAAGGATCATATCCTATCTACTCCTCCCACGAGCCTCGAGCCCCTTGCCGGACCGTCGAAAAGTAACTCATGAAATGGACTTCTCGAACGGAAAGAAACCTTTCTGCTGTCCCCCCCTTCAGAAGAGACCCATGTAATGATGATGATAAGCCTTGTGTCATAAGCAACTAGTCTATATTGTTTCCTGTGTGCCTTACTCACAATGAAAAAGTGATGAAATTCACTTTTACTAGCATGAGTTCCTTCATGCTCCACAAAGGTTTTGCTTCTCAATGCTAATGCACAAACCTGGTGGCATGCCAGCTATATTAGGGTAACCATACTATCGGTGATGGTCCGTTTTACATTGTTTCTCAAGTTCACAGACTGAACAATCAACTATAGAAGATTAATGTAAAGACAATGTTGTGAGTACTCAGCAGACCACGAGAGTGGTGAAAGCTGAGGCGATAGAAACGTCGCGTGTAGATCAAATACAGAAAGAATATATGCAATGTAGCATATCAGAGATATGCAGAAGAAACCAATCGGAAGTATACATATCACTGTTGCCATCAAACCGCAATTGGCAACTGCGAGACCAAATGCGGATGCTTCGGTCGTCACAGTGGTTGGGAATCCAATTCCGACATCCCAACAAGTTCCTCCGATCACAGCCGGAAGTATGAGGATTCCCTCTTTCCGACAAAGATCCCAGCTGTCATAGTGCTTAACAGCAGCATTCCTGATAATAACAGATTATCTACTCAAGTGCTTCAAGTTGAATGTGGTCCAGGCCCTAATACCAGAACACAAGCCACTGCTGTTCATCGTATAATCTGTGGAGTTTGTACGGGCATAGGCTGTACACTTACAACCTTGAAACCCTCAATTATTTCGATGTCCGTCGCAAGGCCCAACTTAGTATTCCGACGCTATACAAGTTTATCCTCGATACGTGTCGGGCATTTCCCTTCCAACACCATGGATTCCGAGGGTTAGTATTGACTTCTGGCCTCAAATGCCTTATATTTGCTTCGCCGATGCAGCATCTTTTCCCCTTTCTGTAAATTGTTCTACGTTCTCTAGATTATTCGTGAGACTACGCACTAACACAAATAACGATTAGAGCCATAACATTATCGCCACTGCCGCTGCCGCTCCTTGTTTTTACCTATTCCACTCAAACGGAACACCACCTGACTTATTTTTCCAGATAGGAAGCGGATCAGAGGGCCGTTCTCATGAAAAGAAAACTACTGTTCGTCATCTCTTGTGCAAGTTCATGAAGCTTGAAGCTTGAGGTAAACTCATGTTTCTGGAACCCAGAAGAGGTCCGAGTTGAGACAACCTTCTTCTGGATTCTCCTTACAGATACTTTACCATTCACGTACTTGCCCGCGAGCTCAGAATGACTTGCCTCCCGCAAGCAGGTTTGACGATTATGTAAATCGGGTTCAAGGGATGGCATCTATTCGTAAGGCTATCGGCTGCTGCGTTCTGTTCGAGATGTGAGCCTTTCCATCTGATTGAGATTGTATATAAACTATAGCAAAAGTAGTGGTTGACGTTGATACCCCGTCTCTCGTTCGTCCATCGATGGATAACTGCACCTTGACTTTTCTGCTTGTCGCGGGGATTTTAGGTACCGTGGTCTTGTTCCGACGCCGAACGAGGAGATCTCTTCCACCTGGGCCGCCAAGCGATCCCCTAATTGGACATTTGCGCATCATACCTCAGGAGAAGCAAGCGGAAGTGTTCCATGAATGGGCGAAGACCTACGGTTTGTATATAGCGCATTAATGTCGTTGACAGAGTTTTCTGAATTCACGATCGCAGGAGATGTCATGTATCTGGAAGTTCCTGGCCGAAAGATGGTTGTCATTGACAGTCTCGAGATTGCACGGACACTTTTGGAGGAAAGAAGTTCCAAATACAGTTGCAGGCCACGGTTTGTTGTATGGGCAGAACTGTGAGTACATACATATCAGTTGGGGTCGGCAGCGCGTCATTGCGGTCGTGATCATAGGATAGGATGGACATCTGCATTGGCATTCTTGCCGTATGGGAAGGAGTTCCTCAAGCATAGAAAAATGATCCAGGGGTTCTTTGAGAAAAAGAGAATTCTTACTTATGATCAGATACTTGCAGAAGAAGCACGGCTTCTTGTCAAAAATCTTCATGGCTCGATACAGGGCGATCTTCTTAGATATGTACATCGGTGAGGTTCTGTTGATCGAATTGATTTGGTACGGCGACTGAGCCTGTCCTTTGTTTAGACTTACTGTGTCGAACCTCGTGCGAATCACGTACGGGCATCGAGTGAAATCTGCCGAGGACATGTTCATGCAATTTGCAGAAGTGATGACAGATGCTGCCTCCAACTCTGGACCTATCGGAAACACCCCAGTTGATCTTCTCCCGTGGCGTGCGTTATTCGTCCTGCTCTCTGTATGCTTGGGGAGCTCATTCTGTCACACAGTGCGCCATTTTCCCTCTTGGTTTCCAGGTACTTATTATGCTACATTAGCACGAAAACAGTGGTATGGGACGATCCGCAAGGTGTATGACGTCTCCATTGAATTTGTTCAGGCCGAGATGGTAAGATGTAATGACTCAGAGACCCTTGTAATATTGATCATGAATTTGGAAACTTGTTTCAACCTCCAGCAAGATGAGTCGGTTGCAAAATCATTTGTATCAGATCATCTGGAGAAGTTGGGCGAACTCAGAGATCAGGAAGGACTCAGTCTCGAGGATATCAAAGGTGCTGCAGCGTCGATATTCTCTGCTGGCCAAGAGACAGTTAGTCCCATGCCATGAAAGGCAAAGGTCCTTTCCAACTAACTTACACATGTCAGTCCTATGATACACTTGAAGCCTTCATGTTGGCTATGTTACTCAACCCCGAAGTTCAACAACGAGCATATGAAGAGATCATTACTACAGTTGGTCAAGATCGCTTTCCAGACTTGAACGACCGCGAATCTTTGCCATATCTAGAACTCGTCTTTCAAGAAGTTCTACGGTGCGTTTGTTCATACAACCAAGAATTGATTGTTTAGTGACTTGAACCTTGTGTTTCCAAGGTGGCATATTCCTACTCCCTTTGGTAAGTAAGTCCTCCTTGGGAAAGCGTAGCATGCTGACCTCTTCCACAGGGGTACCCCACCGCGCTCAAGAAGACGATGTGTTCAACGGGATGTTCATTCCCAAAGGTACCATCGTGATTCCGAATCTTAGGTATGCCCGTGTGACTGTCATTCGAGCAAAAAAAGATGAATTATGTTTTCATCTAGAGGTATGAGCAGAGATGAAAGGATCTATATCGATCCTCTAAAGTTTGATCCCGACCGGTATCTTCCCTTTCCTGAAGGAAGGTCCGAGCCTCGCTTTTATGCCATGTGGGGTTTCGGAAGGCGGTGAGTACCCTTGATCAATCATCCTCTCCCCCTGCATGAATCCACGCCTTACAGGATATGTCCTGGTCGGTACTTTGCGGAGTTGGCCGTTTGGCATGTCATGGCATGCGTTTTGGCAACTTTGGAGGTTCTCCCGCCTCGGGACGAAATGGGTCATGTTGTTATACAGGAACCGACTGTTACGGAAGGTTTAACCAGGTCTGTGGAATCCATTTCTGTTCTGTTTTCATTTTAATCTCGTCTCCTCTGCAGTGCGTTTGCACCATTCAAGTTTGAAGTTTGTGCCCGGTCCGAGAGAGCGAGAGTTTTGATAGCAGAGACTTCGGATGAATAGAATTTTCTGGGAGTCTCAGATTATTTAACTTTGCTTTGGGTTTGCCTATACCAAGCCTATACTTTCTCTCTCAACTCTCTCTTAAATATCCATCTCTTGGGGGTAAAACTAAAACATTATCTGCCACTGGACAACATGAATACTCTGTTTGTACTCTATAGCTATATGTATTCACATTCCTTCTTGCATGATTCACAATCCTCCTCACTGCCAGTGTGTCACGATGCATGATTGTAGCTCGTGGCTGCGAAATTGACGGTGAGTAATCCATATATATAGCTCTCGCCGTCGCTTGTTTGTTGTCACTTGAACTTCTCATAATGCATATGGCTCGTTGCCCTGAAAAAGCCACGCATTACAGTGGATATGCATTAAGATTTATGTGTTACTACCTCATGGATTACGAGATATTCAAGTGTACCACCTTCCGAAGAGCGCTTTCACTGTGCTCATCCCAGCAAAATTTCTCTGGACAGTGGACGTCAATTTTCTGGGTGTAAATGTTCAGTGAACTGGCTTCAGGATCCTTACAGTGAGATGATGCAGGTAATATGGAGGATTAATCATTGGGTTACTGGGCTGACCGGGTTTTGGCCCAAACCCGGTTCCAAATGGGCTGATCAGCCCAGCCTGGCAGGCCAGCCCAACCTGCCTAATGATATCTTCCCTTAGATGTAGAAAAATTATGATTGGCTACAGACAAGATACAGTATTTAGGATCAGATCATCTGGACAAGATTCAGAGTTCAATACATTTCAATGCCAGGAATGTCAGACCCAGACCGTTTTGGACGTTTGATACATATATATCAAAATAATTGATACGAAACACAGCACTAGTGTCAAGGCGAGGCGCCAGTGATGTTCGACGGGTACATCGGGAACGCTATACAGCAATCAATCACGACATTTCTATACTATCGAGATCCAACTCAATACCCTAAAATAAACAGGGTGATGTTTCAGAAGATCCCTCTTTCATCCTTGCTGTCGTCTCCACGCACAGCGTCCTGACCCCATGAATTTTAGAGGGCGACAGAGACAGATTTGTGGGCTAGGTATTCTGGTACGTTTCCAAAAAGAAATTCCCTCACTAACCGGTTGCTCACGTTCATGGTTCTTTGGTGTTTTGCCCAGGTCGCGCTTATCTATGGAACAATACTCATCATACGAGAGTCGGAACTACTGGAGAAGCTGATGTCTGTAAGAATCTTCCGGTTACCAGATCCTGAGATCCCCCTTCAAGAAGGTACGAGGACAGAAACACCTAGCGACAACCGACTCAACGACTTACCCATACCTCATACCTCCGAGCCTCCAGCTCATCGACTCCCACTTTACGAACGACCACCACGACCACCGTTCGAAGAAGTAGAAGATCCTTCACAGAGCGAATCGATACCCATACACGTACCACGACCCGTTGGCGAAGGAAGAGCCAACGCAACTCTCGTTTTTTTAGCGCGTAACTCGGATTTAGAAGGTGTACTCTCGAGTATGGGACAGATGGAGAGGCGGTTTAATAAACGATTTGGGTATCCGTGGGTTTTTTTAAATGAAGTACCGTTTGAAGAGGAATTCAAAAGGTACGAGTGGAAAAACGAAGTTTACATTCCTTGGGTGATCGGGGTGTGGAGTCTGAACCTTTTTCTTTTCGGATAGACGCGTGAAGAAAGTTACGGCAGCACCTGTCTCGTTTGGGCTGATACCGTATGATCATTGGTATCAGCCGGATTGGGTGGATGAGGAGAAAGCGAGAGATGGGAGAGAAAAGATGGATTCATTGGGTATTATATATGCAGGTGCGTCCCTAACGACCGGTTTCTATTTCCGGTATTCAGACTTGTTATCTGTTTGGTTCTCAGATAGCGTACCGTACCGAAATATGTGCCGGTTCAACTCTGGTGTACGTATAACTGTCCAACGCGAGGGAGGAATACCCTTAAAGTGCGCAACTCATTTTTCCAAAACCTTCAGTTTTTCTTTCGGCATCCTCTTCTGCAACCGTACAGATATTACTGGCGTATCGAGTGCGTTATGAGCTTACCTTTTGTGTTTTCCCTTGTTCAATCCTCTCGGCACGTTCTTGGTGAACTTCCAGACCAGGGATCGCCTACACTTGCGACATTAACTACGATCCGTTCGAGTATATGAAGGAAAATAACAAGCTTTACGGTATGTAGGACCGAAGCATGCCTCGAATGTTAAAGGAAAACGTACTCACAACAGATAACCAGGCTTTACTATTACTTTCACTGAATGGGAAGCTACGATACCTACTTTATGGGAGATCGTGAAAGGTTGGTGATAAGTCCTCCCACCTTTTCTCCCCAGCTGCCCACTTATAAAAACAACGCCAAAAGAATTCAACCAGCTTCACCCGGAATACCTGGCTGAGGACAACTCAATGAGTTATCTGAGCGATGATGGTGGAGAGAGGTATAACTTATGTCATTGTCAGTTCATTCATAACTTCTCTTCCATGCGAGTTGCCAAGTACTCAAATTCAATGTGTTCAATAGTTTGGAGCAACTTCGAAATAGCCGATATGGATTTCTGGCGGGGAGAAGCGTATCACAGGTTTTTCGAGTTCTTGGAATCCAAGGGAGGTTTTTACTACGAGGTATGTAAGGGGGAAGTTTAAATTCGTTGGCGAATTCTTATCCTCTTACTCTTTCTGTGTTCAAACAAGAGGTGGGGAGACGCCCCAGTTCATTCCATCGCCGTAGCCCTGTTTGCTTCACGCGATCGACTGCATTTCTTTGATGATATTGGTTATAGCCATCCACCGTTTGAACATTGTCCTTCAGGCGAGATGCGGGCGGGAAGGAACTGTGACTGTAAACCATGGGATTCAATCGGTAAGTCCAAAGCTTTAACGAAGTTCAATGAATCGACGAGGATTCTGTGGATCAGTTTTTTCTGATGTCTTCCTCTTTTTCCCTGTCTAGACGACCGGCCTCAATCATGTTTAAATCAATACAAGCGTCTGTGGTTATGAAGTAGTTTCAGAAAAACGGTTTCAAAAGCTATTGCTGACAGGCAAGTGCAACGACGGCTGTTATACCGCCCCATACATGATTTTTTTACTTATATGTACAACAGTTGTGTTGTATAAACTTTATTCCTACTCCCTAGCGGGGTCTGAACTGAACAGGTCATACTGTATCATATGTCCGAAACCTGAGGGGTTCGGTCTATCCCCCTCCAGCCCTCAAGTTCAAACTTTCAAGCAGGCCCGTCAATTCCGGTACAATTCATGGAGGCTTGGATAGTTTTGCCTCCGGTGATGATCAAAATGAGGTCGGAGCTTGAGGATGGGTATTTCAGAAACATTTTCGGTGAAAAGAGGGGAGGAAGAGACGAAATACGTACTGTGTTCCTAGCAAGTCTTCATTAAGACCTTTATCGTTGATATCGGCGTTCTCAGTGAGTTCGTCCATATCGCTAGCACCCCAAGCAATTAGTGACGATTGATTACTGCTCAGTTGGAATTTATGAATTCTGTCGTGAACACAATCATCATTCGATTCTTCGCCAGTACCACTGTGGAGGGGACGCGATTGAGAATAGATATTCTCTGAAACAAGAGTGATAAGCGGATTCGTACCATACAGTAATATTCAAACCGAGCTTTTGAGCAAGTGGAAAGATAGTTGCGTTTGCAGCGGGACATTCGTGGCCGGCTTCACCATCTTTATCAACTTTGCAGGTTATAATTTGACCGATATTGAGCGTTGAGAAAAGCTGCGTCCATCTCACATTAATATGTTGACTGTTGGACTCATCGAGAGTCAACTTACTTGTGGAATACACTCCTCTGCTCTTTTTTGCCCGATGGGAGTCAAACCGGCACGATGGAAAGACGGTGTCTCAGCATTTGAGATAATATAATAAGGAGGTTTCGGGGTTTTGGCAGCGAAAGACCCAATTCCGATGAAAAGGGTAGCCAAGATGAAGGAGTGTATGAGGTTAAACGAGTGCATGGGTAAAGGAACAAAAGAGTGAAAATGTTTGCTGGGAGGCAAGCACAAAGAACGGTGAACGTTTCACCCGTATATGTATACACCAGCTTCATAGTGCATTTTGATTGCATCCCTTTCGCCCGGATAATGGACTAGAGGTTAAACCCGCAGTCCGTAAGGCTTCCCGTGGCTGACGATTGTATCTAGAAGTAACGAGAGTGGCGAAAAGGTCGTTGAATGTGTGAAAACGTCCAATAGGCATACATGACTATAGAGCGGGTAGAAATGCACTACTTGCTCAATGTGAACCTCCGAATTTTTCAAGGAGTAGATTGGTGCGGCTATAGTTTGGCTCGGCTAGTTCTTCCCATTTTTGGGACACCGTGCGGTCGTAGCGGTCATAGTCTTGGCTTAACGTCGGTTGTGCCTTTTGTTCAGGTGCCCTGCGGGCATAGCCTAGGTTTATTCACACGTTTTTCGTCTTCCGAGCGGCTGTTGAAAAGGCTCGGGAGGGCGGCTGAATTATTCCCACCCTAAGCTCAAAGTACGAGTCAAAGGCATGCTAAAATTATATACGCCGGGTGATTAGATCCGCACAAGGAACTGAATATGAGGCGTGTGAAGGTTCGAGGAGAACGTCGAGAACACCTAGGGAAAGTCGGGAGTCTTGGCGCGACAGTTAATGGTACAAGCATCAGCAAAGATCCTCAAATCCGCCGCATGTACAGTTTTCCTCATCGTGATACGTTCTGATTACCCAAGAAATTGAAATCTTGTGAAATTGGTACCAAAACTCCACAACCACAGAAAGTTTATGTTAATCCAACTTCTGAAATCTAGGCAGTTCCATCGATTCCTGTACAGTTCATAGATTGGACAACAATAATTGACTCCTTCCCCCCCGAACGCGGAGTTGCGGATACAATGAGGTCAGCGCTATGAATGGGGTTGGAGGAGGAGGACAACTGTTGAGCAAGACCACAAAGTGGAGCAAGAAAACGCATACCTCATCAGAATTACATCTTTATCATGACCAGCGTCACCAACGGCATCGTCAAGGTCGACATACTCGATGAGGTGGTCGTAATCACTGGTGCCCCAGACAACAAGAACAGATTGGTTGCTATGCTTGTTGAAATTCGTGATAGTATTCTTTGTACATTCCCCGTCAGCGTCTTCCCCCGAGTCACTATCGACCACACACATCAGTATGATGGTATCAAGATGCACGACAGACGGAAGGACTCGTACCATGTCGTGATATTCACACCAAGTGATTGCGCAAGTGGAACAACAGTCAGATTGGCAGCAGGGCAGTCAAGCCCGGTTTCACCGCGCTTATCAACGTTGCAGGTGATGATAAGTCCAATATTGAACTGTGAAAGTGCCTTTTGACGGAATTACATTAATTATCATGCGCCGGAAAGTTGAAAGATAGCAACGAACCCCAGGGATGCAGTTTTCTGCCCTCATTTTCCCAATCGGAGTCAGGCCTGGTCGACCTAAAGAAGGAGCCTCTGCGTTCCGTATGATGTAGTACGGAATTTTAGGAGTTGCAGCGATGCATCCTCCGGCAAGCGTAGCCAAGAGTAAGGAGCCCAAAGATTTCAAAGATGGCATTGTACAACCGGGGGAATGGGAGGTACTTTCGCAAAAGCGTTGAAGAAAATTCTAGTAATCACTTGGTATTAATAGCCTCACCTCGGAAGAGGTATTGGACCGGCCTTGCAACTCGCTTCAGCGCAGGCGGAAACCCGCAAATCGCAAGACACAGTTTTCTTAGTTCCTGAGAATGACTTCTTTATAATATAATCGAAACGGCTAGTAGTTTGTACGAACGTTGGCTCCCAGTGTATGCTCAATAACCGCACGGCCCTGATTCCCACCTTGCCGCCTCTTAGAACATTCCCACTACGACCTGAGTATATCAGGCCTAGATCTCGTTATTCCACGCACAAGTTCTCATGCTCACCCACTCCGGGAGGACGAAAAAAAAAACATTACGAGCATATTTGTGTACTGAAAGTAGCTAAAATTCTTTCTGATTTATCCTCGTTCCAAACTACGTTATAGAGACAATAACGTATTGAATTAAATATTCGCCTTTTCGGTTTGTCTATAGAAAGAAACCGAAAAGATGAATGAGTATACGCCGCTTCGGTGAGTTATTACGGTCGGGCCCGGGGGAAGCCAAAGGTTCGATTGAACTATTGACCTCCTTGTTCTGAGTCGTGCATGCCCGCAGCTCAGGGTTCACGTTCAGGTCCTACGCTACCTTTGACTCGACCGTAGCTACCATTTGTTCATGCACCTTGTGATATGTAATTACTAAACAATGATCGCTGGGGTACCGCTCCTTCGCATGAGCAAGTTACAGAAACGAGGTAAAAGATTCTGCTGTAAATTACTATACGGTGGAGTGAAAAGTGTATCTCTTTTAATATGGAAAGTTTCATGCACACATTCACATAGACTGGAATGAGGGATCAACCCCAAAACCCAAAATGCGAACCCTCGCATGGTAATCAAGGGGTTCGGTTACGAGACTATGTCACGCCCAGAAGGAGGATCTAAGGAAAGCCAAGATTAGATAGAGACAGACAAAGCCAAGAACAAAACATACCCAGACGATACTCCTGACGTATCCGACCCCCTCCGACTTGGAATACACCCATTCGGACACGGCGCCATTGCTTGTCCCCCTCCAGCACATGAGTCGCATCTCACATACGTAGTCACTCTACCACCTTGACCACTCCAATTGCATCGTATGCACCCATTGCCGGAGCAGAAACTGCAGGCGGGCCAGCTGTCGACTGGGATTTGGCCGCGTCCGGAGCAGTAGGAACATTGGCCTACTACAACGTATCCAGTATTTGCGCATTGTTGACACATCTCAAAGACTGGCTGAGCGTGTTTTGAGTTGAGGAATTTAATTTGACTGGGAGATTGAGTGTAAGCTAGGGAGCAGAAATGGTTTTTGAGGGGCAGACTTTGAAGAGAGACCCATGAGAAATAAGTACTCTATTAAGTACCTCTTGATTTGATGTCCGTTAGCAGGAGTCATGTGGCTGTTTTGCTAGACACTGAATACTGATCGTTCTAACAATACTGATATCTTGTTAGAACGATCTCACGATGTCATCTGAGGGTCTGACACGCAACCTTGGAACTAAACTTGAACGCTTTTACGTGTAGAAGAGAGCTATTCTGTAAATTACAGGTGGAAGATGAACCTCACGCGGTCTTTGCATGCACAGGTTATCGGGAGATCCGCTCTGAAAAGGAATCGGTCTCGGAAGTTATCCCTGAAGGCTTGACCATCATGTGGACTTCTCGCCGATCCTAAGCAACTCCCTCGAGTACCTTTAAAACTGCACATACCTCCATAGTTCAAGTATCTACACCATCGTGTCGGCACCGCTCTGCCCCTGATATAAGTCATTGCATTCTGAGTTTGAAATCCATATCCTACACGTGTAAAGTTCACAAGTTCCTCGTTGTGTGACTGAAGCAAGATCCTCTCCATCAAGATTTGATCATCTACCGAGGCATCTAGTTTTGCGGATAGAACAGTCAATGCCTGCGCGGTGATCGTTGGATTTCATATCTTTGTTGGGAGTAAAACGAGGGAAAGTTTCCCTAAAATAAATCTCTCTCGCATGCGCACCTTCAATTCGAAAGGTCCCGCAGAACCCTCGTTAGCGCTCTTTGAGCGTTCCTATCTGCAGATGCTTGGCGCTCATTTACTCACCGAGCGTACCGACCATTTGAAAAAAATATATCGATGTCAGAAGGGAGACACAAAAAAAAGGAGATGGAGCGAGACAAAAAACTCAAAAAAGACGCGTGACAAAGAATAATTGCTCGCCGGAAGAACCGGCAAAAGCACCGGGGCCGATTTTCCGTAAGCAGATATCCCTTCCGCCGCCACTTATATTTTGCCTCGAAAAGCTCATGTTTGAAACGAAGATGGTATACGGGAGTTGCCCTAGAATTGTTTTACAAGGTATACACTATCAAGCATAAGTTCAATTTTACATAAGGAGTGGAAGCGAGTGGGCGGGTGCATGGGAAATATTGCGGTCTATCGGGAGATAGAGACCCTAGGCCTTCACTTTTGTAAAACTGCCCCAAGGACCATCTTTCTCGCCTCTCAGTTGGACCTCGCGACGACCACTTGCCCAGCTCCGGCAGCAGCTGAGGCTGAAGCGGTAGAGTCCGCTGGGCCATCGATTCCAGTGCAATTCATTGAAATCCGTCCTCTAACCTCGCCTTTTGAAGCAACAGCAATGACGTCGTAGTGGGGAGTCCCATCCTCGTTATCCTCTGAGTCATCCTCTTCATCATTGATATTGAGGTTTTCGAGGAGATCATCCATTTGCAAGTTATCCTATTGGTAGACGATCAGTTTCGGAAGTCTGCTGAATTCAACAGAGAACTTGAACTTACCCATACGACGAGAACGGCGGCAGTACTGTTCTTGGCGAATGCATTTATAAGCCTGCTAGCACATTCTTCATTGGCGTCGTCACCCGCTCCGCTGATGATAAGTGAAAGTTTTATTAATCGGTGTTTCTCATTTTTGATTTCGAAATGACGTACCATGTATTGAGAGTCAGTCCGAGTTTTGTCGCAAGGGGTTGCACAGTTGCTACTGACGCACCGCACCCTTGACCATCGCCATCCTCATCCTCCGACCCGGCTTCGGTACCGTTACAAGAAATAATCAACCCGATATTGAAATCCGTGAAAACCTAGAAAACCCCATGTCAGACTGCGAAGACAAAGAACAGAAACGTGAATATCTACACTGGGAATACACTGCTGTGCGCGTCGTTCACCGACAGGTGTAAGTCCAGGACGATTCAACGAGGGCGTTTCAGCGTTACTGATAATATATATTGTGTTGTTCGCAGCTTGCGAGGAAGGAATTCCAGTAATGAACAAAAGAGCGGCGGTTTTCAAAAGGAACGAAATCATTTGTCAAGGAATGTGACTTTCAGAACGTGAAATGTCGTTGAGTATAAGCCCAAGGTGTGGCCGTTTAAGTAGGCTCTAGTCTCATAGAGAAGTCAAGGAATCGCGCAGAATCAAATCAAACTTGAAGGTATGGAGTTTGAGCGGGGTTTCGCTAGGTTACTGGAAATTTCTCTCCCGATGGAAGAGCGGGGATACATAGCCAGGTACAGTCAATACATATGCGACCTGTGAACTCAATTAAACGCAACGCCCGTGGGAAAACACTGGACAGCATGCAAGAGCTCTTAGAATCTATGTAATGAACTAAGCGGACTATCGCGGTGAGAAAAACAGGCGAAGAAATAGAATCCAGCACTTAATGGGCGATGGACGCCAGACCTGGTCGGGGAAAGGCGAATATACGGCGACCTGAGGGACAATTCAACGCTTTCGACCCCTTCCTTCATGAAAGCATCACTGCGCGTCGGGTGAGCAATGAACGTTGAGCCACGGGCAGCACAAGTGACCGGTTTAGAACCAGTGAACGTAATCGCCGCAAGATCGCAACAACGGATAGTTTCTTCCACAAGAAGATTGTGGGAGTGCCCAGTACTAACAGAACTAAGACGAAGGAGTACACGCACTTGTCGTCGTTCGAGAGCTTGTCAAAATAATCCTGCACAACTCTGATGCTATTCTCCAACGATGGTCTTTGGTCGCGTCCCTCTGCACGCAAGATTACACTCCGAAAGAGCCCATATGTCATCGAGATTGGCTGAAACTAATCACGATCATGAGCTATTCCTTACAAGGGAGGCAAAAAAAGAAGGAAACTCGATTAGAGCGATGGCGGAAGAGAAAAGAGGGGAAGGGAAGGGGACTTTTTTCCAGTCATAGGTTTTGACGCTGTCCTAATAGGTAAGCAATAGACTTGTGTTCCAAGTTTGAGTAGCCCTAGGCCAAGTCGTAGGAAAACGACGATTAAGTGAACAAAAAAAAAGCGGTCAGGTGATGTCGGGGGTACCGGTTGTTCGTGGGATCGTGGGTGTTCAAGTGAAAAGGCGGTCAAACCGGAGCCGATCCGCAAGGAGAATCCTCAGCACGCGCTGGGTGCGCGCGATGTGATGGGGCTGGATTTGCGCGAAAACCACGGTTCGAAGACAAACGCTACCTTCTATATTATATGGGTGAACACTGAGCAGTACAGAATCACAACTGTTCAGGCTTCAGGTTTTGATTGGATTTCGGTGGACAAGCTATATTTCACCGAAATAAAAGGCAGGGTTTTGTAACATATGCTTTTGCATTGAATAAGTACAACAAAGTCCCTCCAATTTATCTCCTGGAAGGGCATACAGATATGGTGGGACTACCCTAAATCAACAATCCAAATCCCAACGGAGCGTTCTTCCCTTTAACAACGGTAGTACTGTGGGGGCCATCACGCACCGTTCCGTCATTTCCTTTGTGTGGAAGGACAAACCTCTGAAATACGCGAGGGCTCACAGGTCCACGCGAAGACATTCAAGAACGAGGCCATCTAGAAAGAACACATACAGAATTAAGTACCGTTGCCCAATGGAAGTCAGGTGTGCTCACTTTTATACATCGTCGTGCAGCACAATGAATTGGGACGAACAGCATCACTGTCAGGTAGATATCTTTCATCAGAGTCGGATTTTTTGTTCGAACATTCTTAGAACTCACCACGATAAACTGCCGCTAGCGTCAGCCGAAACGATGGCACAATTCAACCCAACAAACGGATCGGAGTCTATAGACAACAAAGGCCGTAGAGCCCGTTTGATGCCCGGGTTTTCGTCAACGTTCTGAGCAGTTTGGCAACATAGGATGGAACGAGGATAGGTGCATGCGTTCGGGGAGATTGGATCCGCATCGTCACCCAGAGCCACACCTGTGGCGACCATAAGAACTGTTAAGGCGGCCAGGGTAAATTTGACGAGAGTCATGTAGTTAGTCAAAGTGTTCGAACTCTGACTGGGGGTCGGTAGGTTCTTGGGATATGTGAGATGCAGAAGGCTTCCACCGTTCTTTATGAACGATGACCTCGGCAAACTTACCAGATTTTTCTCGGAGTCAAATGACTGTATTTCGGGAAATATGCAACGTTTTACCTGTATGAAAACACTCCGAATGAAGCTATGCCAATAGAAACCATACACCAGCTTCTGGTGTGGCGGTCGTTTGAGTCATGGCAGTCGACCCCTTTGGTCAGCTGCCCTTGTGTTTTTTTATCTCCCGGCTTCTTAATTCACTCCTTCTCTCCATATACGGTAAAAGGTAACGGCACAATAGCTCTTGACTCAAGGCAGCTTCACACGCCACCAACCAAAATGGTTGACCTTCTTCCATGAGCTTTGCTTTGTATTTTGCTCGAGCGAATAAGCTTACTCCCGATGTCTTCCACTGGGGATTGGGGTTTTTCAGCTCAATTCATCATTCTTATAGCTCTGAAGTATAAAACATAGACCCCTATAGACGTCTTTTGTAACCCAATTCTCCCTTTCTATTTAACATGGTCAATCGTAGTAATTCATCAAGGTAGTGTCTCTGTTCATCTGTTCTCAATGCTGACTACTTTGACTTCATCAGAGGACTTGTTAGTGGAACATGGACCAACTTTGTAAGTATCTGACACTCGCAGAAAGAATTCAACTGAATCATGTCCCTCCAGCATCGTTCCGTTACTGAGATGATCAGGGTATGTGTTGTGGCTTCTGATGTACCAAACGCTAAGACAAAATCCTGTAGGGCACTCGCTATCTCTCCCATCGTCAAGATGACCAAGCATGGGTAAAACATGCTGTTCCTTTAACACTTACTATGGATCTTATATCCACCATCAACCATTTTGCCTATGCCTATATGGTGAGTACCACAGTCTAGATAGATAGCCCTACATTGGAGTCACTGACAAGATTCCTTCTTTTTCCCCTCCAGTCCATGGTTCCCCATGGGGGTTAGTCATTGTAGTTCACCTTCAACCAAAGCTAACACAAAAGATGCTTTCCTCCAAAACCAGTGTTGGGTAGTGCTCTTTCTCCTTTGTGTTGTAATGCACATCTATTAATGAGCTATCTCACAGATTTTCTCTGTTTATCTGGTTGCAACAGGCATATCTGCATTTATTGTGCAGCAATGTTTGATCTTTCAATATGTGAGCCCTAAGACAAAAAGCCAGATTGTGGTACCCTACTTGTCTATTGCAAGCCTGATTGCAGTAAGTGATGTTCAGTTCCCTAATTTTGTGAAACCAGCTAATGGTGCCTGATAAAGCTTGGGGGAGCAATTACAGCCGCGCTCCTTATGATTCCGCATTTCATGTTTGATGAGAGGGAAACAGTCAAAGTACCTATCACGTATGTCTTTTACCTCCTTTTATACATATCACAGTTGTGACTCCAAAACCCAGGATTTGGTTTGTTGCAAGCTCCATTGCAAACATTTCCATTGCACTGACATTAATATTTGTGCTTCACAAGTTTAAGAACCCTTCTAAAAAGGCCCAGACGTAGGTTCCAAGATATATAAGAAGTGTCCAAACTCTGACTTTGGATCTAGTTCAACCAGGCAGTTGACAACTGTGGCCATTTAGACAGGAGTTCCAGGCTCGATTCTTGCAAATATCACTTATTGCTGTCGTGAACCCCTCATTTTTTGGTACATGAAGAAGTCTCCAGATTTATTATCTAGGAATTTCCAGACCTACTAGGCCCCTATATCAATACATCAGTGTACTTTATATGCAAGCCATCTAGGCTGTTTTAATTACTTTACTACCAAGATAATCTGTATACTATGTCAACTTCAAGAATGAATCTGAATAACTAGATCTCTTACTGCACATATCTTTGGTGGGTGTTACAAAGAAATTTGTGACCCAATATTCAGTGTTGATGCAAAGACTTTCCTTACTTCTTACCACCTTTCCCATACTAAATTAGAAACTGATGGCCTCCTGTTTCTCCCCTCAGATCCAGACAACACCGAGCTTTTTTTCACTAGACCGGCCCAATTTTTACTGGTACAGAACGTTATATCATAATGCATAACCGCGTTAACGCATAGAGATTTGGTGGTCCCACCTTGGCTGGCACACACTCAATTTGCACATACCATAATGCATTATGATATAACGCTCTGTACGAGTCAAAACTTCATTGGCCCTCTCAGCAATTCTAAATTCATCGTTTCGCAGGAATTCAAAATTCCCGGGCCCTTACGCAAGGCGAACCAGCTCAAAGTACTCCTTTGACCTTCCGGCCACAGGATGATTTGATCAGAATCAACAGGAGAGGAATGTACTAGTACATATTACCCATGTCAATTTTCGGCATTAGTCAAAGAAGAGTGTAACAGACGCTCGAATTCCATGAACGCATGATTAACGACAGACATATTCTAGGAAACAAGCTCAGCAATTGAAAGGAGAGGTGAATTTGTGTAATAGCAGGCCTGGATACCGGAGTGTGTAGCGAGTATCTTGAATATACCGTCGTGATCCTTTGGAACCCACCACTCAGTATTTACATCTTTGTCTGAGCGATATATATTTTGCGGGACGAAAGATAACATTTCGTTAGATTTCATGTGGAGCAGAATCTGAGAGGGCTACCCAAATCTACAGTTTCTTTTCTACCTTCTATGTCCCTTCCTCTCGGGAGTCCCACAACACAACCTCTCTGATTGATGAAGACAAAATGCCCAAAAATATGCGAGAGCTCATGGATCCACTGGGAGACAGTCGACGGCAAGATTATCTGTAACAAGGATCAATTGACACCACTCAAGCACACGAGCTCCGACCAAGAGGGTATTAATGACGAACGTACTTTTATACATTATCCTACAGCACAATGCACTTGGCCGAGTGGAATCACTTTCAAGTAGATAACCACTATCAATATCAATCTCTGAAGGCTTAGATTGAAAGGCCTACCATGACAAATTACCATCAGCGCCAAACGAAACTATACCACAATTCAACCCCACAAATGGGTCCGCGCCGGCAGGTACCAAAGACCCTAGAGACTTTCTGAGATCTGAGTCTTCATCAATGTTGCCGACGCTTTGGCAGCACCGGATGGAGCGGGGAGAAGAACATGCGTTTGGGGGTATTGGATCCGTATTTTCGCTAGCTACATCTGTAACAATAGCAAAAATAGTTATGGCAGCGAGGGTAATTTGCGTGAAACAAATCATGGGGGAGTACTGATCAGAAGTCAAAGCGTTTGAACTTTGACCGGGGTTGCAAGGTCCTTCGGATATGGGAGATGGGAACTACAGACGAGTGTGCGTGTTTTTATATGGACGCTGACCTCGGCCAACCCACGTCAGATGGCTGGATGCGCCTATGCGGGACTGTCAAAAGTCGAAGTGTGGCACATTCAATTTTCTCGTAACAAAGAAATCAGAACCAAGCTGTACTAATAGAAAACACGGTGCCTACATCACGTTGAAGCTTGACAGAGTAGGGAGCGGCGATCGAGTCTATTCATATCCATCAAACGGCCTTTGTATACTATTTGTCTACCATAACTCGTTCAAATGGCCTTCATTGACCTTGTTTTTTGAGAGACTGAACCCGACCGAATTAAAAGCAAGGTGTTCTCCCCCCCTCCCCCTGTTGCGGGGCCCTTGGGGCTCTGCAAGTGGCCCACAATGATGCAAAGTAGCAGGAGTTGTGAGGATTGAATCCACAAGATATTTGGGTTACAATATTGCCGGACGCTTGTCTCCTTGTCTACGGTAAAGGAACTAGCAAGAGACAAAATTTGTCTCCTAACCCAGCGAATAGGAGACCGCGGAGTTGTGATTGTCAACATCGAAAATAAAATCCGATGTAAATGGTGTGTACTTTGTAATCTGGGTCCGGATTAATTGAATCAATCGCGTTGGTGCTTACGCGACCTAGCCTCGGTTCACGGATCAAAAGTAAACGTCATATTGATCGAGCAACGGTCAGCTGCCCTTATCCCTGCTGCCCTATTGGTTATACCTGGTTGAAGGCTAATGCCAAAAATACCACATTCTTCACACGCGATCAACCAAAAATGGGAAACGGGTTGAGCTTTGATTCCTATTGAGTCCAAGCGAATAAGTTTACTTCTGTCCTTCAGCTTATTTTAGAATCTCGGTGGCTCGCGCAAGTTTATAAGGGAGCTCCATTGTCCCACCCCCTTGGACTGTTTAGTGCCTCCCAGCCTCCATTGCAATCCATCATGATCAATCATAGTAGCTTGTTAGGGTAATTCCTGCACATCTATTCTCCATGCCTCTCACTGATTGCTGCTTTGACTTAATTAGAGGACTTATAGGAGGAGGATGGGCCAACTGCGTAAGTATCTGGCACTTTATGAAGAAAATTGACTGAAGAACACCCCTGTAGTATCTTTTCATGATCGAGATAGTTATGGTATGTTTCATCACCCATGATAATTTACCACAAGCTAAGGTCAAACACACTAGGCTATTCGCTTCTTTTCTCGTTTTCAAGATGAACACCTATGGCTGAAATGTGTTGTCTCTTTGACGCTTACTGTGGACCTTATATCTGCAATCAATCATTTTGCCTGTGCCTATATGGTGTGTAGTACATACCCCTGACAGCCTTACAATTCCTGACAGAGTTCAATCTCATGTTACTATTCAGTATATGATTCTTCATTGGGGTCAATCAACCCAGTTCACTGTCATCAAGATTCAAAACTAACATAGAGCTTCAGGCAATGATACTTTCCTTCAAAACCAATATTGGGTATTTCTTCCTCTTTTGTGTTGTAATTTCAATCTCATGAATTATTATAGCCTTTTCCTGTGTATCTGATTACAATAGGGTTATCTGGATTTATTGTGCAACAGTTTTTGCTTCTTCGGTTCTGTTCATTGTAGGTCGGCAACACTTTCTTAAGATCACTCTCAAATTTATGGGCATTAGAACAAAAAGCTGGATTGTAACACTTTGCTTGTCTTTTATAAGCCTGACTGCAGTAAGTCTCCAATATGTATTTATCTAAGTTTATCTAATCAATGGATTCTTCTAGCTTGGAGGAGCAATTGCAACTGCAGTTCTTGTGGTTCAGCAACCTAACTTTGAAGAGAGACAAGCTGTCAAAGCTGTCAAAGTTCCTGCTATGTAGGTTTGTTATATCATTCCACACATATCATGGCATTGAATTCAAAAACAGGATCTGGCTTGTTGCAAGCTCAGTTGCAAATATTTGTATCACATCAACATTGATATTTGCAAAACTCAAGACCCCTTCCAAGAAGATGCAGAGGTAGTTCTCAATACATAGGAGAGTATCAACTCTGACATTGCATCTAGTTTAATCAAGCAATTAACAACCCTAGCTATTCAGACAGGAGCTCCAGGCTCTATTCTTGCAACAATACTTCTCATTGTCTATTTAACTGATCCTAATGGAAACAGTTAGTAACTTCAGTTGAACACCTCATTGGTCTGTTGCTATAATGCATTCTTTCCACAGTTTACATTGTTATTGGGCTCATATTAGGCCGCATCTATGCTATCACAATTGTATGTGTTTTGTACCATCCTGTGACTGTGAAAACTCTGAACATTCTTATTGCTTAGCTCCACAATTTGTTATATCAAGAAAGAACCCAAGAAATATCAGCCAGCCTCATGCATGGACTCTCAGATCTCCATAAAGACATTACCACCATAGGCAAATTTAGGAAGCCAGCTCCAGCTGATCCTGAACTATGTTTGTTGCTTGCCATAAACTCATTGGCTTGATGACTTACTTGCATGTTTCTTAGACATCTCTTGCACTTCCATGGTTCACACTGACGAGAGGAAATCTTCTGACACAGGGGCGCTTTCTCCTACTGTGAATGGAAATTGCACAAATTCAGGTGAGGAATTCATTCTATTCATCATTTACCACATGAGATGGATAACATATGAATATTGGTTAGATCAGCGAGAACCATTGGAACATGAAAGTCATGATGACAAGGAATCAGATATTGCTTGTATAGTATGAATGTGGAAGGGGGGGGGGGGAGAAATTGGACACATCACAATTTTAACGTACTTTACATGTGGCCACTTAGCGGCTTTAGTTGCTGCCTTACATTGGTCGGGCTTTTGCTCTCAAATGTTGAAAATTAGGCCCATCATCCAACCCCCACGGGTGGGAGGGTGGAGACAATTTTGTTCATCGAATGAAAACGAACAAGCAAGTGATTTTGGTAATGAGCAATGGGATGCGTTATTCACGACTACCTGTGTATCACAAGCTGGTCAGAAATGTCCGAATACAACTTGCTTATCGAGATGTGTTGGGAGTTAGTCTTTAGAAATTCTGTGAGCTACTGTTCCTCGCACTCGTCCGTTTTTCAGGTCTTCCGAATAGCGCTCATCAGGGTTCCAAAATGATCCGTGAGTAGTAGCTATCAATACGCCAAAGTCATCCACATGGCTACTACGGGAAAGAAACCGCTATTCCAAACCACGCCCTCGTCGGAGATATCCCATAATTATCATACAGCGAAGTCCACTCAGCATGTGCACCGGTCGGCATGGTTATGGTAGTCGCGAGTTGTGTATGACGTGAACTTTATACGCTATCGAGTAGGTAGATTTGAGGTCTCTCAGAGAGTACTCGCAAGACAGTGCCATCTTGTGGTTCCCTCGATCTTCAAAGAAGCTAGGTTCGACTGAGCGGGAATAAATAACTGACAGCTTAGACAGGGTTATGCCGCTGGGTGCAAGTTTGAAAGCGCTTATCATAAGGTTTAAGGATATTTGATGAAACCGTGCTGAATACTTTTAGTTGATTGTGGGCGTAAGAGTCAAAGACGTCAAAGGCTCTTAGTCAGACGGGCCGAGCACCAGAATTCGCAGCACGTGGTTCAATAAACGCGTCCAATCTTTTTTCGGTTCGCAAAGGGAATAGGCAGCAAGCGCCCCTCGCAGCGGCGAGCGGGCCAGGTCAACTGCCAGTATTGACCCGACTTCAAGAAAGGCCGGTTAGGTAATACAGTGAGAGGGAAGGGAGGTGTTATGTATAGTAGAGAAGGAGATTACTGCAAGGAAAGGGTCAGAAACTGGGCAAGCAACAAAGCATGTATGAAGGGGTGACATGTAGATATCGAGCGGTGAGCATAAGTAGTAATACATTATATGTGGGAGGAGAGGTTGGTTAAAGACGACGATGACGACAGACAGAGGAAACAAAGAGTGATAGAAAGCAAGTAAAACTACACGATGTATCTAAGAGGCAGGGAGGAAGAGAGAGGGTAAACGATGAAGTCACCCCCTTCATCATGTCCTCAACCGAGTACTGCCTGTGTTCAGGCAGGTGAAAAGAATAAAGAACCATCACCTGTAATCAGGCAATGATAGTGTGGAGAAGAAAAGTAAGTAGCGAACCTCACATTGAACTTGTGAAATTTTAACCCGATTAAACCTGAGGAAACGGAGGTGAGAGGAACAGACCTCAATATTAAAGAGAAAACCCATATTACATAATGACAGGGGGTTGGGCCTCTTCGAGGTGGGGCGCCGGGGCTGAACCAACACAAAGAAACCAACACTGCAACAATCCATAGATAATTACCCAATCAATGCTGGTACACCCAACCTTCAAAGCACAATTCACAATATAAAAATAACATATATGCACAAGGTCCAAGTACATTTTATATAAGAATAGATGTTTACTACTCCAGCATAATACTGGTCTGTATTCAAATGCAGGATGTGATAGCACAACCTGATTCTTCTGTGGAATCCTAACAAGTGTTTTTATCTAGAGGCAATCACCGGGTACTTCAGATAGCATCTGCTGGACAACACTCAAAATCTCAATCTCAATCTTAAGGTTTCTCTGCTATCCAAATCTTAGCTACATTGCTTGATCTGATAGAAGCCCTATCTTCTTTCATGGTTGTCAATACTCTATCTATATTACCTGTTACAAATTGCAGTTTTGGTGAGTGTCAATACCATCCATAGCTTGACTGGGGTAACACTTAGGCCCATGTGAGAATGAACATTGAGGCTGTTCATCAAGTATTTGAAGTGCTAGAGTGGCTTGGGGATGGATAAGGATACAGATGGACAGACATGAGTCTATACTGACCCAAGGGCAGAAAGTAACACCATCCTCCTTCTTGTCTACCTTGTTGAAGAAGTGAATTGCCACACAAGTTTGATATCTCCAGTTTGGTTTCCTGGTTTCCAATTTTGGTAGTGATTGGTTATCTATTCGTTTTACACATGTGATGTTAGATTTCCGGGTGTGAGTGATTACATGTCGAGAATTAAGGAAGGTTTGCAATTTCACTGAATGGTGAGATTGACTTGAATTGAATTAGGGCAAACTGATGAGGGAGCCCACTGTCTATCTACATATTTATATACTCTACTATGTATCTAGAATGTTCTACAATAAGTGAGATTGCTGAGTAAAAAGCTTGGAGCTTGAGTCACTAGAGAATGTTCTGGAATACCGGTGAGAGTACTTGGACAGGCTTGCTGCTTCCATAGCCCGAATCTCAACATGTGCACCCCGCTTCGTACAACTAATTTGAATCTGTCTCCATATTAATCAGTTTCACTCCTATCAATCATAGTATGACATTTATAGTCTCACCTCAGCTTTTGCCATTGTCGTCGTGGCTTGCTGAGGTGAGTATCCTTGGACATTTATACTTCTCCCTCTGACTCCCTGACTTCCGGCAGTAGTCTACATGTTAGGTACTGTCATAACAGAGCTTTTGCCATCATTGTGGCTTGCTGAGTGCTTACGTGTTGTCTACACAATAAACCTTGCTTGGTCAATCTTAAAACATCTGAATGTCTTCCAAAGGTCACTGTTTCCCAAAAGCTCATCTGAATCTGAAACTAGGCCAGTGGTTCAAAAAGTAATAGATTAGGACCAAGTACAGACTCTCAAGATGATGTTCTTGCATGACCAAGGCCACCATAAAGCTCTTGGTCAATCATATTCATGTTCAATGAAGATGAGGTGATTTCAGAGAGCCCCTTCTCACCTGGCCCCGAAAGGTGCGAAATCCGTACCAGATCGAAGTTAGCGGCCCGTCCCGGGCCTGTTTTCTTATCTATTCTTATTGTGTCGAGAACGGATTGTCCTCAGGGGAGCTAAGCCTACGGTTCAACGTTCAGCCAATGACTCCTGGGAGTAAACTTCCGTTGGAAGCTGAAAGGGGTGGTGTTCTAAATAAGAGTTGACAAGCTGTATTCCTGTCCTGAAAGCGCGTTAGTTTTTCGGAGGCAGTCGAGTGAGGGGGGAGGAATAACGCAACGTGGCCTGACAAATCTCCACCGCGGCGCTTTTACTGACTTTTACATGAGAAAGGAAAGTTTGACGTTTGTCGTTCAAGCTGTCAGTTATTCCGAGCCCCAGCTTTGATTGCATCGCGATTCTTCTATGTATCTTATCCCACGCCCCTGCGGTGAATTATAGAAGAATATTAGAAATTGACGAGCTGGTCCCACTCCTATAAATCCCCAAGCACTCGAGAACTCTGTAGACCGTCCCACCACATCGATCTCAACTTTCATTCAGCCCAAAGCCACATAATGTCACTCAAACCAGGGACATATTTCATTCGCCACGATGGGAAATACATTGGTCGTTGCGAGTTTGAAGAAAATTCCAGGCCATACTCCCTACTGCCCAAAGCCATTGTAAAGCGTACCTTTGACCCGACGGACAATCCAGATGTTGACCATGTCAAAGTGATTAGAATCCTCTCTCTCGTCCTTCTCACAACTGACGCCGCCTTTCTGTCTCTTATATCGTCAACTTTTTTAGTGGACCTTCGCAGAATCACGCGACCCATCGAATACTTATATCTTGAAGATTATGGACGTTGTTACGGGGCCTATAAGTAACAAGATGTATAGGTTCCCAGAGAAACGTAGTCCAGTTGATAACTGGACTATTGAAGCTGTTCCTTCTTCAGAGCACGGTGAAAACAAGTTCACGTAAGTTGGTGCTTTCGTATAGGCGACTTAAATTCCTGCTCAATTTTCCAATCTTAAAGCATCATGACCGAGGGTGAGAAACGACGATGGATTTCCGACCCAAGGATTGCACAAGTCAGTTTGCCGATGTATCCTTCAAGCTTCTTCCGTGCTTACACTTCCTTTTCGTTATCGAATTCTAGATCCTATGCTTGCCGACATCGGAGGGACAATCCGTTTCTCCGAATGAAGTATTCGAAGTGGTGTCCGTTATGTAACGAATGGCGTATTTAATTCGATCGGAGTGATGGTGATAGAAGCAATGTCATAGGAGACGACGTAGTCCTCGAGCTCATTAATACATTTCGTCGGCATTCAAAAATACATAACATATTATCGAATGATGACGCACCTCTTCCCGAAAAACGTAATGAAATATGTATTGTGTAATAGTATAGCTTGTTGCTAGAATACTCCTCGTGAATTGACGCGTAATCATCTGCAAAACAGAGGCTCCTACACGTTTGGAAATCCAAAGCCTCCAATGATAGGCTGAGAAACGAATCGCGTCCGTATATCACAGCTATCTAAAGAGTGAGCACACCGCGCGGCTGTCGACGTTCGGAATATTGTGAGGTAACCCGTGCCAACATGGTCAGAACGGTGGGAAACTTCGGGAAGCAGAAATTTTTTCAAGGCTTAATTTGACTACGGAACAGTTAAGTAGTCCATTCCATGTGACGAACTTTATTGAGTCAATATTGTAAATTTCGTTGAATATAAGATAAACGAATGCTCAGAAGCTTTACGGATAGAACATTCAAACGTAGCCTATTTTCCGCCAGTACCCTATCCACCGCTTCACATCAGCTTCGTCAATCCCACTTCCGCTACACAGGGTCTGAGAGGCGTGCATTGCGTTCTGGATATCCATGAGCGGGACTCCAAAGGCCTCCCTTGTCTCCGAATTACCAGCGTCAAGTA
>MU127873.1:122696-160773 GCA_014904975.1 Marasmius fiardii PR-910
GTTGCTTTACTCGCAGCCAAAACACTATTAGCAGTGGGTAACATAGGCGGAGTTTGAGGTTGAAAACAAGCTATTGTCCAGCCGGCACTAACCTGGTGGTGAACCAGAGAGATACATGGTTAAGCTTCCAGAGCATAAAACATGATGTGCTTACTGTAGACATGAACACGAAGTTTGCAAAGCTATGGAACATAGGCAAGCTATGCATGGACATGACTGAACACATCGAGTCTCTTCCGCCGTAGAATGGCACATGTCCAACCTCGACCACTTTGCGATTGTTGAACGGTATGAGTTTTGGGTGGGAAGTGGAGCCTGGGTCATGTGTCAGAATGGTAGGCGGAATGGCAGTATCTCGTAAGTCTTACCCGACGAATGGAGATAGATGATAATATCCTCAGGATTTTTGCGAAGAAATGGGGTGGATTCAGTCGGATCTTCAACGCGAGATTCAACTGAAGCCGGATAAAAGTCTTCGAATACGAGCATGGGTGAAGTGGGAGGTACCGTTCGGGAGCCATCATGCTTCAATATCGCTAGGGCGCGATCCACAAGGTTGCTACATACTGGATCCCCGCTCACAAGAACATGCTGAACGTTAGTGGTCACCAGGAAATGTGCAACGCACTCCGAAGAGTTGCGGGGGGAGACGACGAACGGGATGAAGTTGGAACGGATTATGCTGAGCATTGTATGGATGTAGGAGATAGTCTCTGTAAAAGCACATTAGCAGCCATAGTGTCTCCTTAGCGAGACTGCTAACCTGACTGAGCAACGATTGCAATGACCGGAGTCGAGTCTCCAGATGATTTAGAGATTTTTATGCGGTCTTGGATGAAGGATACTCCACGGTGAACGGCGTTTACGGTGTCGGCCCATGTAATCTGACTCGTCGTACCATCAGGGCGGGCAAAGATGAATAGAGGGTGTTCCGGGGAGTGCTCGCGGTGCCATTCACACATATCTAGTAAGGTAAGCGATCCATCTATTGGTGGTGGGCGGAATGTGGTAGATGGCGAAGTTTGGGTTTGGGTTTGTTGAGGAGCAGGAATGGGAGCCCGGAGACTGGCTGAGTTCATTATCGTCGACTGATAGAACGAAATACTCCAGAGATGCTCACTTTATAAGCGCTCACAAACCCCGCGCGCGCGAACTTAAATAATCACAACGCCCGTAAAATACACAATTCAAGACGAATCCTGCAGGTCGAACTCTCGAATGTATTACAATGGTCCGCATTCCATTCCATGGCTGCGATCAGTGGAAGAGTCTAGTCCGATGGTTCCCAGTTGCCCAAGATCTTTCGCGGGAATGCTCAAGACTTTCTCTTAAAATTTCTCAGTAATAGGAATTTGAAACGAAGTTCGACGCTAAATTTTAACGAGCCATCGCTGATTTCACCGATCTATTGAAGGCGATTCCCGGATTTATGAGACCGTGATTGGATTTCGAATAGGAAACGTTTCCCGGTCTAACAACACATATAACTTCCTTCACGGCATCACCTCAATCTAGGACTAGCAGCTAGAACACAGGAACGATATGGATGTGAGGCATGACAGACATACTGAAATCCCTCATCGAAGCTGATATCAGCGCTCAACGATCATCCGGCGCCTTCACAGCGAAGAGGACCGATAAGTATGCTTCAGGACAGCGGGCGATGATTACTAGCAAAAAAGTCCGTATACCCTGGCCTAGTGCCATCGAGTCTCATCGACACGACCTCCTCCTGATCAAGCGTGGTCGAGTTAGCCTGGTACCCCGGGGCGGGGGGAATAGGCCCATGCGCGTCGCGGTAAGAGGCGAGAACGCCCGTGGAGTTTCAAATTCTGAGGGCATGGGCTTACTCCCCGCCCCGGGTACCAGGCTATACTCCAAGGACACAGAAGGAGTTGTTAGCCAGGCTATGGTCGAGTCTCACAAGATTCCTTCAATTTTATTCAAATCTGTTCAGGTTTGAATGAATCATTTTGCTATTCATTATTTTTACTTCGACCACACTCGACCACACTCGATCCTTAAGTACAAGATTTTAGACAGTTCAAATCAACTCAAGCGGGCTGTGCCGCTCACCGGCGTCCTTTAAACGTCGGGGGTTTACAAAGTAGTGTGTGTGTTCCATTGAAAGCATCCAAGTTTCAGGGTACCAGATGATCTGGCACAAACTTGTATGTTTAGATATGTTCTCTTATGTTTTGATTGCCGATCATTCAAGAGTTGAAATTTACGTATGGTACTAGGTACAGAATTGCCGCTACTACTACCCGCCGTTCCTCCCTTCTGCTGCGTCTCAACGCCATACACGCCATCCTCTCCACACTTCCACCTCGCACCCTTCTGAACACATTCTGATTGGTATTGACAGTCTAAGCTGTTGGAACTGTAATTTAGAGCAATTTTTGCCACCGTCAAATAAGCCACATACCTTCCTTTTTTTACTTGTTTCTACAGATGACAGGGAAAGAATGTCGAAAAATAATGTTAGTATCACTCACCTGACAATTCAACTCCTTCACCCGCTCATTAAACTTCTACAGACACATTAGCAAGAGCAATCATGTAACACATACATGCATGTCAGATTGAGTGTTGCACAGACCTTTCTTGGCTTTGCCTTCGGGTCGTGAGCAGACTTCACAGCATGAGCTGTTGTAGATCCCTGTTGGAGCAAGCACAAGTGTAAAATATTGTAGAAGTCTCTCACAGTTTCCCTCAATTTTCTTACTCATCTGATTATTGATACTACATACAGAACATTCTAGATACTTAGCTAGTAGGTACATAAGCTTGATTGTAACCTGTAGCTAGAATATAAGATTCTCTTTTCTCTATTTAATCACTGAAACAAAATGAGCAGGGATAGTTGGCAGGAGTGGAAAGATGTGCAGTTGCGGATGTGATGTTGTGTCAGACCCCAACCGTACCTTGGGGCTGTGAAGTAGTTGATTGAGTGGAAACTGGAGTACCGGAGGATCCATGGAGGGGAGTTCACGGATGTGGTTCTTGTTGTTAAACCATGACGTGGTTAATATCAGCTGAGAGGTGACTTATGGTGTTGGAGCTCATTCAGGGATATGAAATCAGTTGATGGAAAGCTCGGGAATATCTTTTTGACTCATTCCCTTGTTATTTTTGCCGCCATGTAGTTGTGAGGTGTAGACACACCTTGAACTCTCTTTTCCTCCTTAATTTGCGTGGTCACCTGCAAGACAAGTGAGTAGCAAAGAAGCCCAAATTACAAATTTACAACACAGTCTGGTTTATATTCCAGATTGACTGATACTAGAGCAATACATCCTCAACAATCAAATCTTTGAGGAACCCCTAGTGTAAGTGGCTTGCTCAGAAGTAGAATGATAGCAGTTTAGCCACAGTTGCATACTTATTTGAAGCCATCTGATCCTGATCTCAAACCATCCATGCAACTAGTTATGAATTTGAAATGGAATGTAGAAGTTGTTCTTTAATGAGGGCCTCCAATGATCTGATGAAATGATTGGTTGTGAACTATATCTCCTTTTGAGTTGCTACCCCAGTGAAATTCAAAACACAATGTAGCATTGACAATTTGACAACAAGGAAGGATGTGTTCTAATGAACTGATGAGAGGTATTATCAGCACATTCTTGCTAATTCAATTTACATCACAAATAGATGTAAGCCACCAGCCAATCATTTTCAAACATTTGGTGGTGCATCTCTTGACTTCATACCAGTTCCTGCCAAGTAGTCAGGCCATCAGGTTCACTTCATGCACTCCAGCTGTCCAGTTCCTCTCTGGGATGGGATTTCCTGCCTCAAGGGCTGTGCTGGGCTGCGTAGATTTAAATGATTAGCAGGAGAAGCACAATAAGGCTTGATGTTAGCAATCACCAGTTCTCACCTGGTGACACATCACACTTAGCTTTCAGACAATAGAGGAAAGAGAGAAAATATGAATCCTATAGATTGGTGAGGAATAAACAAGCTCAAGACTATTGAATACAAGTAATTAGCTACTGCGTATATAGTGTTCAGGGGCCATGCCATGCCTTTACAGCAGGGTGTCTGCAATAAGGTGTGGCTAAGGTGTGTTTATGACTCGTGAAACAACGAAAACAGATGTCTAATGTGTGTTTACCATGTGTCCATCATGCGAATAACTTGTGACTATCATGTGACTAGAGAAGGGTGGAATGAACGTAGAGGGAAAAGTAATATAGGAGAGTGGTTCATGACACTTGAGTCTCAAAAGCCACTACAGCTCTCATTTTCCAGATACAGTGCAGTTCTGAAGCTTAGATTCTTTGTGTGCAGCACAATGATGCATTATACAGTACTTTCCATTAAAAGTACAATAAACTTGAGAAAATGTGAATAGCCAGAGACATCCTGTCCACAATGTTCTGATATGGTGTCACAATTTAAAGATGTATAACCCATTGAAGGGATGGAAACTCCACTCAAAAACCACAACAAACACAAATGTTGCTCATAAGTGTCTGCAGAAACTACAATCAGCATCATGAATGTATACCACAAAAACACTCAAACCAAACCCCATTAATCCAACCTCAATGTGTGTTCGACTGCATCCTTCAGCAAAATCTCCAACTCTAATGTTTTTGTGTTTGGGGTGGTGAGAGATTGGAACTCCCACCAGCCAAAAATTCCTAAATTCTCCACAGAGTGTTCAACTCTAAGAAACCCTTCAAACTCAAACTCAACTTTAGAGACTGTGTAGCATTTTCAGTACCAAACAGCTAAGTCCAAATCTCACAACACAAGTAGTGCAATCAAAATAAATTGATTAATCTCAACTACAACCCAAAAATGATAAGTTTATAGAGATATGCTAGTCCAGAGTTCTAGACTTAGGCCAATGCAGATGTTAACTGCAATAGTCTCTGGCTATGGATTAGGATGTCAGTCCTTGAGCTTCATACTAGTGTTCTATCTACTTACATACTTGACACCAGTTTTGCTCTTTGTGATATATTATTAGTCTCTGTGGAATCCATTCTCTGAAAAATTTTCACAAATCCAGCCTGATTGGGTCTGGATCTGGTCCCACAGCTCAATTCTCCAGGATTCTTTGTTGATGGTTTTGGTGACTCCTAGGTTTAGGGTTGCCTGAACTGTTGACTTCTGTGGAAGTTCAGATCCTGCTTGTTCCTGACTCTTATCACCTATCTCACCTAGTTTCTTCCCCTGCAATCTGATTGGCTGGTTTTCTTCCTTTCTGGCTCATCCTTGTGCTTTAATGGTGTATTCTTGTATCACCTTAGCTGGTGGTTACATAGGCAATCTTTAGCCAATGAGATCCTGCACCCACAATACCACTAATCACTTCTTGACTTGGGGGGTCCAGCCACAGTTTTCTGCAGAAGTTTTGATGGCAGTGGGTGACTGACCCTGTTAACTCCATTTTCTTGCATGGAAGCCTCCATTTCAAAGTACCGACACATTTGCCTAAGTCTTTTATAGACCCCAATCCCTGCCAGTTCACCAGCAGACAGTCCAACCTTAGTAAGGGGATATTTGGCAGTGGGTCTATATGGAAGAGGCAGTACATTTTCTTATCATAGCTTAAACCATTTTATAGTGAGTGAGGAAGTGAAGAAACTTGAGCCAGAGTTTGGAATCAGTAATGATGATCATTCATTGGTAGGATAAGTATCTATAGATTCCTATTACAACTCATGACTTAATATCATTCAAGTGTCATTTATATTAAGGAGATAGTCATCTAAGCCTTCTCATGGTAGAAGTTCATCTTTGTGGTATTTTACGAAATGTCTTCAGATCTTGGTGTGAAGTAGGATCCTAAGTCTGGGGTAATGTCCCTTCTCTTGTTTCAAGCAGTGTGGAATGGTTCCCTCATTTCATCCATCCGGCAAAACAAAAGTAATGTCTTTTGTGACACAGAGGCTTTCCCTGGAATCAGAGAGCTTTCTTGAGTGAAAACCCTACCCATCCATCAACAGGACAGTTTTCATTTCTCTGGAAGTCAGACAAATGTGCACTTGCTGTATTTCCCCTGTAGAGATGCCAATCTTTGGATATAATTGTCACCTTTTACATCAGAAGAGTAGAGTTATTCTCACTTGAACAGCTGGCATGGACAGTGCCTCACTATCAATTTTCCTGAGGCCAAAATCAGCTGGTACATGAAGGTTAACAATGTGTACCAACCCTGGCCAGCATATACACTGAATCCACTTTTCACCTGAGTATTTCTTAACAAGCATAGTTCTTTGCAGGCATAGAGGAAGAATGGGTATGATTATTCTGTGATGCTATGGACTGATTAATTTTAGGGATAATGGTGCTGGAAATGTTTTTTTTGAGAACAGGGAATGGACTGACAAATCTTTCTTCATTTTAGTGAGTGTATGATTCAATTAACTGCTGTTGCATCTATGGATACCACGGGGTACTCACTTAAACCTCAATTCAATCTCAAGATCAAGATCAACTAGATTTTGCAGCAATCACATTATTTGTCTCTAAGCCTCAATGCTCAACCCTCAATCTGTAAGTTTCAATGTTAACATCCAACTCAACATACTAATGTCCCTGATTGACAGCTCTCAAACCACATGACCGACCTGTTCCAGCTGCTGCTCAGTGCAGCCGTAGAGGAATGAACAGTGTCCATTTCAGACACATATAAATGAGACAAAAGGTATTAAACATGAAGACTTGAAGCTTGTTGCAAACAAGTAGGTAGAAGTAGGTAGGAATGAGGATATGTGAGGAACAAGTGATAGGCTCAGAAGCAGATAATTACTGCCGGTAGAGGTGTCACTGCCCACCCCTGATATTTGAGAAAACAAGTCAGCTGCAAAACAGCTGTGACTGAAATGTGTTCCAACTATCCTCCAAAGAGAACCAGCTGAAATGTTGCATAGTAAGTAATGATGAGGAGATGGTCAACTGTGCTGGAAAATGGTCAATTGCAACAGCCACCAGGATGGGCATCCTGAGTGTCAAATGCTGGGCAACACATGACCATCTGGGAGATTTGACCAAGACTGAACACTGATTGATACTTGGTGGAGGGCATACATTGAGGCTGGTGAGGCATGAATTCCTGTTTGTTATGACTACAGAAAGTTGTGTGGTTAGACAGGAAAGAAAAAATTGCAGCACACTAATTAAAAGAAGATAGGGAGCCAAAATGACCACATGTTAGCCATAGTCTTCTATCCTTTGAATCTGCAATAGAGTTTGCAATGCCTGCCTCTATTGCAGATTCAAATAATGGAGCTTTAATCTTCAGTTGATTCCACTGCTTCAACAGCATATTGAATAGAGGTATATATTAGTGGAGGGTGGGGTAGTGGTCAGCACTAAGCTGCAGGTGCCTGAAAATCATCAACTTCACATTCACTGTGGCATATCAAACAAGTATTTACCTTGAGGATGTTCTTGAATGGCTTCCTGTTCTGGATCACAAAGCATCATGGTTGTCAGCAATATCATGAAAGTCTGGTTGGCTGACAAAACCTAAACAGCTTGGATTAGTTAAGTTGACCATGGCAGCTGTTCATAGTTATTCTGGCTGCTGAAGAGAAATGGGTAGAATTATAGGTTGGACAGAGTATAGAAAGGGGAATGAACATCATAATACAGGCAATGGAGGCACTCAGGCCCTTTACCTTGACTGAGGGGACTGACAGTGGATCATATTGACCAAAACACACTGTTATTCTCTTCATAAACCTGAAAAGGCTCAAATTCCCAGTCCAAGGTCCTGTCAAGATTTTTTTTTGCTTTGGAATTTGTTTGTGTGAAGGTTATTACCCTTTTTCAACTTGGTCAGTTGCTAGCCTCAAGTCTGCTTGCTTAATATTCTCATTAAAACTGCTTAGAAGGGGCTAGTGCATATGCACTGAGGGAAGTGAGGTGGAAGTGAGGTGTTGATTGCAATGAGTGGGGTGCTAGTCTAATTGGATTGCTGGATTATAGTTTTACACACAAACTAGTATTGGGAGTATTTTTGCATCCTGACTCATTCTCTTCATGCAGTCCGAGTGAGTCAATGGTACTGTAGCCAAGCCTGTGGTAAAGTAATAGCCAGAGCAACGGAAATGGCATTCTAGAGCTTTCTGGAGCATCAATCACTGTCCGATCACTCTTCAATCACTCCATATTTCCTATCTGCCTTCATCTACAGTCTGCAGATAGTTCTGTGATGTTCTATCCCTTCGGATATTGGCTTGATTGTCTAATATTATTCTGGCAATATCATAGAACAAGCTTCGATTAGTTCTGTGTTCTTACTAAGATGTTTTTCTAAGTTGCTCTAAGTTCATAAAGTTATGGTTCTAGTGTTCTGTTCTATTTCTGCATATTCAATCTGTTGTCTTGCTCAATGAAGGAAGTAATAAAGCTTTGTTAAAGTCCCTTGGTTGCTCAGAGTGAGTCTGGAAGTGTAGAGAGGCCTAATAGTTCGAAGGTTTGGAAATTGCTGACTTTGTGCAGTCCTATGTGTTTCAGATTGCTCTGCATGAAGTACTCTCTCTGTACATTGACTTCTCAAACTTGCATCTCTGGCTTTGACTAGTGGTGCATGCCCACTCTAGTCCTAATATCATCCCTTTATACTAAATCTTAGTAGGTATATTACTTCTATAAAGATGCAAAAATAGCAGTCTTTACTGGTTCTGTAAAACAGGTGCAACAATGTGTCCACTACCATTCTAGCAGGCCAGTCATCTGAAATCCAAGAAAATGAGAAGTGAAAATGAGGAAGCAAAACCTTCCCTCTGCATGACTGATTCCTGGTGACATCTAAGGCTGAAAGTGCCCTATGACCACAAAAGTAAAATATAGGTCTCATTCAAGTGGTCTAAAATCAACTCTCTGGTTATGAATTCAAATGAATCTAATGAAATGAGAATCATTCTTTATGGGTGCATTTCTGCAACTCCATGAGCTGCTTAGCTATCTCCCAAACAAAGCTGAAGATTTCAGCTGAGCACAACTCTAGTCCTCTCGATCTCCAGCACTTTAACTGCCTTCCAGCATTTCAACCCTACAATTTTATTCCAATGTCCAACACACTATATAGTCAATCACAACCATAAGGAGAAGTCCCTTCATAGGTAATTGGTAATTATAAATTTCAACTCCTGGGTTACATACCCAAAATGGGGAATAATTAAATTACATTTTCATACTTTATTATTTATTTATTTACTAGTTTCTCTTGCATACTATAAAAACTGTGAGATAACATTGAATAAAGGTGATAAATTCTACATCTACAACAACAGGCATCTGCCACTATATAGACTATTCTACACTACAAAATGTGTATGTAAGTAGATAGCATTGTAAGCAGTTGAGTGAGTAAACTTAGAAATGCATTGTTCAAATAAGTAGGCTAGGACTCGTCATTTGAGTGTGCAGCCTTCATATCCAAATGAGTGGAAGTGAACTACATACAAACTTAAAGATGTATCTCTACGAGGTAATGTAGTACATATTCTAAGTGTAAGTCTGTGGAGTAAAATTGAAGGATGCTGTACTTGTATTGAATACTCAAGAAGCTAGAGCAAGAGTAAATCCTCAGATTTGGGTTAGAGTGTTAGAATAGGTTTGATGAAGTGGACATCTGTCTCTCTGAATGTGATTTATTATGATTCAGATAAATGAAATAGAATGAAAATTATTCTTTTTAGATGCATTTCTGCAGCCCCATGGGCCACTTAGCTGTCTTCTGTGCAAGACTGTGTTCACCCTGCAGCCTCTCTGGCAGTTTGATTGCCTTTTGGCATTTTGACAATTTCATTCCAGTCTCCAGTGCAAGTACTGATCACAACCAGAGCTTTCATTTGCAATTGGTATTTACAAAATTTAGGCCTTAAGCCACATACCAAAAATGCAAAGTAAACGCAGGATATTGGATACTTGGCCCCAAGATTAGCATTTCCAGTGATGTCATGACTAGTGCTCTGGCCACCTTTCCTGGGACTCTGTAAGGTAGCTCATGCAAATGTAAGGTGAGCAACAAGTATGAATGGCAGTCACTAAGCCTTGACTACCATATTGACAGGAAAAATCACCTCTCAAGGGTTTAAGAACAGACCTTTCAAGTCATTTATCTTACAGATACTCTAGAAGGGCATAATTATGTAACCTTTAAGACTCTCATGATGGACAAAGTGCTACATCACAAAAGTCATCAACGGTATTGCAGTGTTTTTATCAAGGTACAGTTTTTGTGAGTAGATTACAGTGAAAAGAAGTATCCACTGTTGTAACAGGTCAGTATTCTTGATGGGTATCCTTATTATGATGGTTCACATAAGTTTTGTGGTAGATATTAAAGCAAATAACTGTATGCTATTCCTGCTTCATATTTCCAAGGTGTACAGACAATGTCATCAATGGTTCCAACAAGTTAATTGTTTTTCAGACTGTGTGGTGAAGCGCCGGTAGCAAACACACACAGAGACTGGAGCAGAGGCTCAACAGTCAACAGCTAGTCCCAATGACAAAGATGATCAATACAGCCCAGTATCCTACAGAGTACAAATACGCACCTAGTCCCAATGACAAAGAGGTCAAGATGGGGGACTAGGTGACAAGTCGTCCTATATATACTACCTGGCATGTGACCTATGATGTCGTGACCTGGTATCATGCGGAAACTGGTAGAACGTCACAGAAAGGAACGGAAAGCAGAGGAATAAAGATAGAATCAAGAGATGAAACAGGGATGATGTTGTGTATCGTAGTGAAGGGGAAAAGAGATCATATGAAGATAGATGAAAATAGTACACACTTCGTGACAGACTGGCTATGGAGTCCAATCCACAGATTGCTAAAGAACCAGATTTGTACCAAATAGTCAGGTCCTCTCACAAGTTATCCAAATATGAACCATAATTAAATCCTCCCTGATCTATCCAACAAACTAGGACTTATCACCACATAGCTGACCAGCCCATGGCTATTAGTTCTAGAGTGTAACAAGGTCATTTAAGCTCAGCTAGAGAGAGTGGGTATTGGGCAAATTCAGTTGATTACTGGGGCTCTGACTGCATGTCTCTATCCTAGCACATGGTACTTCAGCCAGGTTTCAGCACAGGGTATTTGATTATAAGCTAGTAGGTTTCAGCTCCCAGCTCTCATGAGGCATTTTGAACTATCCCTGGGCTGACTACTGCTTTTATAACCTTATAATTCAGGTTTGTTGTTATTACAACTTGTACCTATAAATATTTTACATGGTCTCCTCTGAATAAGATCTGCTGTAGTGTAAAACCTTGAACTGGTTGGAGCAGCAGCAAAAATTTTTCAAATATAGCTTATAGACAGAATTGAGGCTAACCAGTGCAAAAATATCATAACAACTCAAAAAGAAGTATATAGATATGTATAGAGAGAGCCATGGTAGACCTTCAAGTGCACACATCTGAATGATGATGTAATTTATCTAGATTAACTTCACCATGCTACTTAGGCTGATTTTGATAGCTTTCAGTACATTTGATTCAATATTTAAGTGATTGTACCCAGAACCTGTAGGTATACTATTCCCATGGTGGGACAAGTGTTAGATAGCTTATTGACCCTGAAAGTCCAAACGGTATTGCTTGTTATTCACCATAAGCTTAGTGAGGAAAGTTGAGGAGAAGACAAAGGCCCATCTTTTCATTTTGTTTCTTTATGAATCAGGTTGTCTTGACTTGACTCAAGTTCAAGCTTCAGACATGGAATCATACCAATACCTGTACCTGCTTCAATTTACATGGATAGAAGATACTGCGATGGCTCAAAAGGCTATTATTGTGGCTAGCCATAGAAAATACCTGCTAGCCAAGTAACATTGTTGATTATGTATTTCTTGGGCTAGTTGAAATATAAGGTAGTTATATCTCTTTATCTTTTAGAGCAGACCAGTGCCTGCAGGTCTTGTCAATCCTCTTGATGTAGTGTGTTGCTGTGCACTTAAATTGGGGATTAGTGGCAGTGGATGCAAAGTCTTGAGGATGCAAAAAATTACAGTGTGACAATGGCAATAGCAGTGATCTGACCCTGTAGAGATGAATTCATATCTGCCTGCTCTATCAGGGGCAGGCTCGGTTTCACTAGTAACTTTATGAAATATGAGGCCCAAAATCAAGAATGCTGTACAAACTTCATATCCAGACCAAACAAACCCTTATGAATTTAGAACTGTACAGCAGTTATAAGATGAAATGTATCGAATTGTCCAGCCTTTGGCGAAGCATACAGACTGAACTACGAAATAACGCTTGTAACGGGCGAAGTATCCAGAAACGAAAACGAAAAGTTTTGTCCGCGGCGGACCGCCATAGTTTCACGGTCGATGAAGTACGAAGTTCTCGGGTGGGAAAGTAAACAATTCACCCAGGATACCGCATTTTTTCGCCTAAATGTAAGATTTCCGGACCGACGAAATTTACCCTTTTTATTGCCATTATTACATTTACCGCACGCTAAATAATGGCTCGCCCGCACTGTCTGTACACCGTCCTACCACCTCGATCTTGATTTCTGTTGGATTTCCGGGTGTGAGTAATTAGATGATGAGGAGTAAGGTAGGTTTGCAGTTTCACTGAATGGTAAGATTGGTTTGAATTAGAGCCAACCGATGAGGAAGCCCAGTGTCTACCTACATCTTTATGTACCCTACAATGTATCTAGAATGTTCTACAGTAAGTGAGAATGCTGAGTAAAAACCTTGGAGCTTGAGTCACTACAAGAAAGTTCTGGAATACTGGTGAGAGTACTCGCACAGGCTTACTGCTTCCACAGCCCAAATCTCAACAATTTCTACTCAACTCAAAGCTGCATCATGTCACTCAAACCGGGAATACATCATTTGTCACTGTGGAAGATGCATCAGTTGTGGTCAAGTTGAAGCGAAATCAATGCCATAACTCCCGTATACTGCCTAAAGTCGCTGTCAGGTGTACTTTGAACCGATGGATAATCCAGATGTTGCTAGGTCGAAGTGAATAGAATCATGTCTCGCCTCCACAACTGATGCCTCCCTGTTTTTTCATGAGTTCTTACCGCGAACGTGGACCTTCGCAGAATCAGGCGATACATCGAACACTTACGTCTTGAAGATCGTGGACCTTGTCACTGAGCCCTATAAGCAACTAGAGGTATCGGTTCCCAGAGAAAGGTAGTCCATTTCATGTGGACGAACTTTATTGAGTCAATAGTATAGAGTTAGTTGAGTATAAGATAAACGTATGCTCGGAAGTTTTATGTAGATAACATTCAAACGTAGCCTATTTTCCGCCAGTACCCTATCCACCGCTTCACATCAGCTTCGTCAATCCCACTTCCGCTAGACAGAGTCTGAGAGGCGTGCATTGCGTTCTGGATATCCATGAACGGGACTCCAAAGGCCTCCCTCGTCTCCGAATTACCAGCGTCAAGTAAACCTCGGAAGAATGGCAGAATACGGAGTGCCTGAATCTCCTCTTGATCCTGTCCACTACTTCTCGATTCAAGTTTCTCGAACCATTCCGCATACGGTACTGTCTCCACCTTCAGTTCGGTCGCGATATTCTTAGCCAGATCTGACCACGGAGTCGGGTGAGGATTCCTGATGTGCAATACACTTCCGGTCTTCGTTGCTGACGGAATATTGAGGAAATCAACAATGGCACCAGCAGTCATTTGTGGGGTGATCCAGGACACCATCTATGATAAATTCAGGTCAGGATTTCAAAAAAAAGGGGAAGACTGATACTACTTACCCTATCGTCGGTAGGGATACATCCCAACCTGGACGAGCTTTGGATCAGAGCTGGCGCCCATTCTTGCGTGTTCCAGGCGCCATTCTCGCTACTCCCGCATACCTGTCCTACACGAGCTATAATACCGCGCAGCCTATTCTCTTGGGAGGCCCTCAGAATGATCTGTTCCGAGACCCATTTCGACTCTGCATACCCGGTACTCAGAGCAGTTTGCGGCGGAGTGGAGATTTCAGGTATAGCGCAGTTTCCTGATGCATCTGAATTGATGTTTTATCAGATAAGGCGACATATATAAATGTACGTGGTGAAATCACTCACTACTCAGAACTCCGACGGAGCTGACAAAAAGGAATTTGGACCCACACTGGATTCCAAAGTCGAGAAGCACCCGTAAAGTCTTTATCACGGGCTCAAACGATGTGAGACCAAGATTGAAATTTACAGGCCAAGCTGTGGAAACGTTTATAATGAGCACTAGTATAATCTGAGGAGAGATTGCGTACCATTGTGAATAATGTGGGAGACCGAGTGTTGCATCTGGCGGGGAATACATCAATACGATGTCTCGAGGAAGCGGAAAAAATCAAATACCTCCTGAAAGACCGGAGATGGCAACCCAAAACAATCATCTGAAAGGTTTCCTTCCAACAACTCGAGCTTTTCCGACACGAGGAGATCCTCATCTAGTCCTCTATCCCGGAAGGCCTTTCGCTGTCTACTCTCCAGAGGTTCAGAGTCGGATCCCCTTGAGCGATTCAATGCATAGATTCGTGATACATCTCCGTCCAAGATCAGATTAGCGAGAATAAATGATCCAAGCGCACCCGTAGAGCCCGTCAGAACGACGACTTTGCTCGTTTGGCTGCCTCTCACAGTGCTACTCGGAGAATCTGGAAGGTTAATAGAGTACTTCTCCACTAACTCTCGCATGGCTTGAACTTTCGAGTCCACGAGCGAGGTAACTTCACCATGTGTGTCGAAGGTGTTCTGGGTTACGACGTTAAGCAAGTACTGGGAAAGCTTTGTTATGGTGGGATGTTCGTAAACCAAGTTCCAGGCCATGTTTCGTGTGTCAAGCTTGGTGGTGTCTCGTATCCCACGGAGTATAGTGTTGCGTATCCATGTCGCCCGAAGACTTTCAGCAATTGAGTTTGACTTCATCGTATCTGAATAGAGAGAAACACACCTATCACATCCATTCCAAAGGATGTCATCGTCATCTTCCAAATTGTCCGGCAGTACGTTCTTCACAACTTTGCGAACAAACTCCATGCAAGAGTCGGCGTCCCAATGAGACGGGGTGGGTATTTCGGGCTGGGAACTGGCTTCCAGAGACTCGTAGAGCTTGAATATTTCTTCCTCGTAGTCCTTCAAGATAGCCTGTCGTCTGAAAATATGTGTTAAGGAGCATTCGGTCTACTTTGGACGGTCAAAACACACCTTACGGTGCCCTTCGCTGTGTATTTGAAGGGCTTGGCAGGATTAGTTATCAAGATCATCTGAAAGGATAGAAATATGTCAGATCACAAAAGGAGGAAGGCTTAGAGGGGCTAACCTCCTCGAGTAATCTTGAATGTTGAGGTGCAAATGTGTTCATTTTCTTTACTGTTGGCCTATGGAAATGTTGATCCGCATTACAAGATGTCTCTACACTCTGAATAAATGCGACATACCAGATGGTGTTGAAAAATGTCTGAGCATCATCGAAGCTCTCCTGAGGTTCTGGTTCAACCAGTGCACCAACTTGGAATTGACCCCTTCCAAATAATATGGCAGAGCGGATGTGAGGATCCTTCCTTAGAATGGCCTCTATTTCTGGTATTCAACATCTGCCTTTGAACAAAACTCACATTCCACTTACCCAACGGAGTGGGGTTGGTCTGACAGAAACGCAGGTCAGAACAAGCTTGAAGTCTAGATTTAAAGACTTACCTTTTCTCCATTTGCATGAATAATCTGGTCATCACTTCGCCCGAATACCTTCCAATACCCTGTCTTGGTAGGATGGGGAACCAAGAGATCTGATGTGGTATATGCATTTACCCCGTCGAGCTTGGTGTTGTATAGGCATGGTACACAAGTGAGAGATGGCTGAACGATAATTTGGGTTAGAAAGAAGATTCAAGCCAGATGCAGGAAATCTTACTGGAATGATAGCCTCATAGGTTCCATCATAGTGAGGTACAAGCTGTGTCTTGCATTGTTTACTCAGCTCGAAATATTCCCAATCGTTTTGAGGTGGGGATTCTATTGCAAAACGATCAGTATTTGTACCAATCAATCAAGAAATACACAGTTACTTGGGGGGAAACTGCTGACTGCTCCAATTTCTGTCCTAATACAAGAGAGGTATGTTGATATGTAGCATGAAACTGTGTGGATAAAACACTTACATGCCATATAGCAGCATAACAGGAATGTTCTCTGCAACTAGTTTGTCTCCAGCTTCCTTGCTCAGTGGGCCACCTCCTACTATCTGCAGAACAAAACAAGCTTAATTAGAACATTCATTGGAAGCAAAGACAGGGAGATCTGCTTACCAGTCCCTTTTTCGATGCCATCCACTTGAGCTGTTCAGGCTTGTGAGACCATTCCTAAACCAAAAATCAATGAAGTGATGGAATAGGAGTATCCTGGGAAAGAGACCCACCTCGCTGATACTGGGAACAGAGAACAGATAGTCACAGTTTGTTGCTTTACTCGCAGCCAAAACACTATTAGCAGTGGGTAACATAGGCGGAGTTTGAGGTTGAAAACAAGCTATTGTCCAGCCGGCACTAACCTGATGGTGAACCAGAGAGAGAAGGTTAGACTTCCAAAGCTTCATAGAAGAAAATGTGCTTACTGTACACATGAACACGAAATTTGCAAAACTGTGGAACATAGGCAAGCCATGCATCGACATGACTGAATACATCGAGTCTCTTCCGCCGTAGAATGGCACATGTCCAACTTCGACCACTTTGCGGTTGTTGAACGGTATGATTTTCGGGTGGGAAGTGGATCCTGAGTCATCATGTGTCAGAATGATAAGGGGATGGCAGTTACCTCGTAAGTCTTACCCGACGAATGGAGATAGATGATAATATCCTCAGGATTTTTGCGAAGAAATGGGACGGTTTCAGTCGGATCTTCAACGCGAGATTCAACTGAAGCCGGATAAAAGTCTTCGAAGACGAACATGGGTGAAGTAGAAGGAATGGATTGGGAGTTATCGTGCTTCAATATTGCCATGGCGCGATCCACAAGGTTGCTACATACTGCATCCCCGCTCACTAGAACGTGTTGAACGTTAGTGGTCACCAGGAAATGTGTGACGCTTTCCGGAGAGTTGCGGGGGGAGACGACGAATGGAATGAAGTTGGAACGGATTATGCTGAGCATTGTATGGATGTAGGAAATAGTCTCTGTAAAAGCACATGAGTAACCATAGTGTTTCTTTAACGAGACCGCTAACCTGACTGAGCAACGATTGCAATGACCGGTGTCGAGTCTCCAGATGATTTAGAGATTTTTATGCGGTCTTGGATGAGGGATACTCCACGGTGAACAGCGTTTACGGTGTCGGCCCATGTAATCTGACTCGTCGTACCATCAGGGCGGGCAAAGATGAATAGAGGGTGTTCGGGCGAGTGCTCGCGATGCCATTGGCACATATCTAGTAGGGTAAGCGATCCATCTATGGGTGGTGGGCGGAATGTGGTAGATGGCGAAGTCTGGGCTTGTCGAGGAGCAGGAATGCGTGCTCGTAGACTGGCTGAGTTCATTATCGTCGCGACAGGGCGAGATACTCCACAGATGCTCAATTTATATCTCCTTATCAAACTCCTCGTTTGAGTGAATTCACCGGAATAGCAACATTGAAGTACCGACTAGGGAGGCGATTACTGAGTATTCCCAAGAGGAGACAAGAACGCCCAAATATAACTTACAATGCCTGACTAAATTGGAATAGCAACATCGGAGTGTCCACTCGATGGCGGATCAAATGGTTATCACCAAAAAGAGGTAACGTACCATACCAGCTGCCCTTTGACATGTGTATATTTCTCAGGCACCGCAGCTTTTTGCGTATCGAACGTTTCAGATGCTCGTACGTTGGTTTCCTCCGAGTTTCAGCCCAACAATCTCAGAAAGACAGCATCTTTGTTTGGTACCACTAATACTCTAATTTGCACCGTGACTACCACAGGAATGTCGATAAGTGAGTCACCATGATCGGAACGGAATCAGACTCTGGACGGATTCGAGAAGTGCAAGTGGAAGACAAACCTGATCACAAGGTCCGTAGTATACACAATTCAAGATGAATTCCCACGTCAAACTCTCGAAGCGCAACCCTAATTGCACCGACCTACTGATGAAAAATTTCGAAGGCGAGAACAAAGGACTGCTCTGTCCCTTGCCATTCATAGGAAACGTTTTCCGGTCTAACGACGCATAGACTCACCTGGACCCAGGACTTTTCGGGGTGCGATAAGGATGCTCGGAGACATGGATAGAACACGTGAATGTTGAAGAACCTCCGGCGCCCTCGCGTACAAGCACCGATAGGCATCCCTTGGTGCGGGCATCATTGATGTGTTCAAATGCATCGTCATACCTGACCCAGAGGATGACAACATGAGGGTCATGGAATCTCTGTTAGTGGAATCGGATGTTCGTCTTCAGCCTCGAGGAGCCGTTTGGTATACCGTTTCAATTTTTCGATACAGCTTTTGCATCCAATTGTCTGATCCACATATACTGGCACTCGAGGCTCAAGTAACCACGCACGATGTACCTATACACACCACGCCTTACTTTGCTTCCATCCGGTGGTCCTTGCAAAGTCGACAACAATCGACAACGACTTATCAGAAAATAACATCCTCCACAACAGCGTAACGCTAGACAGCTCATGTTGAATACGAGACGTAATATTGATTTTTAGCATTGATTTGACCTCAGAGACTTGAGAGTAATTCTATGTTACGGCAGAGCAAGTTGAAAAACGTTGAACGCCTATACACCGCCAATCTGCCGGTACACCGACGCCGGCTGAGTGGCCCGGCTGTCTATTAACGCTGTCCGGCAAGGATACCGGCAGCGAGTTCGGCGTCTTGTCGCGTGCCGAGAAATCTGAGGTTCAAACTCCGATACGAACCGGAGGGAAGTTTGTATCTGACCTAGTGTGTCCCCTCCCGCTCGCTTGCTCTCAGTTATCGTTTTCCACTAAGATACTGGACTCACGTCTGTCGACACGTTAGTGCACTCGAACAATGAAGGTATGGATTCGCTATTTCGGATTCCGGTCACCACCCTGTGATGAACCAGACTCAATCGCTTCCCCGTCCTTTTTTTTCAATCGTCTCTTATCGTTTGATCAACTTCTAGGATCTTTATGTCTCCTGGCTATCAGAAGGTTGCTCTGAGCGACGAATTCTCAGTCGCCAGTAGCCAGGCATCCTATCATTCCTTTAAACTTTCTGGCCTGCTGTAGCACCTATGTGGATCCCCTCTGGGCTCTATAATTTAGCTATGAAATCGGCCAAATACGCCAAGTTCCGACTATCCAATGACCAGGCTCTCCGTCTATCCTCTTGACGACGTTCCACTCTCAAACTACTTCTCCTCAGCACCTCGCAAAACTCTAAGGATATGTCTTAAATAATTCGTCCTCGGAAACCCCGATTTCCATCAAATTGCGAGTGGAGTCCATCAACTCAGGGGCTTTGTTTACCTCCATCCGAAATGTCACCTTTCCAACTCTCTGTGGTAGTGTCGACGCGAATCCTGTGCCCCGTACCATCGATGGGCATTGTAGTCCATGTTAGGCGTCTATGTTTGTCTATGTTCGTCTAATGGACCGTGAAACGTACCTTTGTACCGTTTTTCGGGGTTCTGTTACCCGTGAGGTCTCTAGGGACTGTTCGAGCTTAGGATCTAGAATTGCGTTCTCAAGGATCACGCTTGTCGGTTAGTGTTAGCCCTGCAATTATGCTCAAGTTCTGATTGTGCTTTCTTTCTCTCCTGAGGGCTTCATGATTTACATGATTCAACATCACCAATAGTCACAATAATGGCAGGATCTTCCATTGCCTTTTTGAGCCCCTTGGGTACTGGTGGTAGGCCTGATGCAGCCAAGGCAACATTGAAGGCACTCCCTATTTCGTGAATAGATTCTTGGAGCTGAGTTCAGAACGAGGACGGCTTCTTAGATTTGTTAGCTGGCTTTGGTTCCCCACGCCACTTATGCCAACGAAAATTGCCTCTTGACTCGATCTGGGCCAAACCTGCGTGGCTCTCGACAATGTCTTTTTTGCATTGTCTGCGGGGAAGGGCAAAGGGCCTATGACTCGGAGTCAGTACGGCGCTTTGTAGTCACGGCTGGGAATATGTTCGTTCAGATACTGAGCTTGTTTAGTAGGTACTTCTTTCCGTTATTCTTTGGAAACATCTCAGTTCCTGACTCACCCTCGGGGCCTACCGCAGATCAGCTGGACCTGTCGACTATGAATATCACTCTGGATTTCGGTTCATCCGAGTAGATTACACTCGATCGACCACTCGCGGCGAAGATTAATGTGAGAATTCGGTCATTGTTTCGGCGGAAGGTTCTCATCTATCCCCCTTACAATGATTGTCGTGTGCCTCCTTTACATTCAGTTTTGCATCCTTACGGGTACATAACATCCTTCTTACCGTTCACTGGCGGAAGTAATTTTAATTAAGAGTGGAACTGTTCGTTTTTGCTTCACGTACTTTCATTTTCTTCAGAACAATCAATTGACTCTCAAACGTTATTGTCTGCTCCCATGCCGCCCACTTCACCCTCAACTTTTCGAGTTTGCTGTTCCTGGAAGGTCACATCGCTCTCCTCGGGTTTGATTGAATCCTCCTTTCCTTCTTGCTTCTCCTCTGCTGATTCCATTTTGTCCTGTCGATGGCTACCGACATCTGGTCCCCCCACCTGACCCGTGTCGGTAGGAGACGGGTCACCTTCGCCCACAATACCTAATTTGGACTTTTCTAAAGTGTCCACAGATGAATCACTTTCAATCCTGTGAATGACCCTTCCCTCTTTCTCCACAACATCCATTGAAATCGGCTCCTTGCCTTTACTCCCTTCACCGAACGTGCCCTTCTCGATACCGCTCTCCAGAAAACCCTCGCTCGCTTCATCAACAATAGCTAAACTGCCCTCTTTGCCTCGTCGACCTGATTTCCAACCTAACGCAGGCTGGAACGTTTCCATACCCGGACCCGATATTCTACGACTGGGAATGAGTTCAAAGTACGCCGCTGGTAACCCAAGAGAAGTCCTTATGCGATGCAACGCCCACACCCAGTCATCGAGATATAGGTGTCTTCTTCCGTCAGAACGAAACGGTTTGCCTTTGAGCAACTTGTTGTTTATAAAGTTCACAAAATCGAGGCCGGGTGCTGTATCCAGCGGAACGATGTAATGTGGCAGCGAATTGATGTGTTGCGACAGAGCCTTGACTAGGGCTTGTCTTCGGTGCTCACCTATATCATCCCAACTTTGTTTGAACGACTCGAGCACATATGCGAGATCTGGTTCACCAGTTCCTTCAACAAGCAATTTTTGTAACCGCGGAAGAGTGACCGGGAAGTGACCGGGAATCCGTTGGAATGAGCCTTGCTGTGGATATATACGTGGTATCACGTCTAGTGCCGACAGCCATCTTGGGATAATATCGGAGAATGTCCAGGTGGCATTTTGATATAATTGTTCGTCGACAATTTTGCTGTGGACAAAGTGGAGAAAATCAAGGCCTTCAGAGGATGAAAGAAGACTCGACGCCCGTGTTACTGGCCTTGTGCGATGCGGTAGAATATGGCTCACCAAAGCCGTTACCAATGCAAGTTTATCAAAATGACCTGTATCCGACTGTGAAGCTATATCCCAACCCATTTTGTAGAACTTCAAAAATTCGAGCCCCAACTTCCTTTCATAATCTTGTTGCGAATTTCGCACTCCCGGAATTGACCAGAGCTTTGCTAGTACGTGAAATGGTGTTACAAACGGCATTTGAGCCTGTAGTGGAATGTTCATCTTGTAGAGCGTATCTGTCAGCTCATAAAGATATTTCCAGTCGTGCTTTTCACTTTCCCTGAGCGACCAGGAAGCTAGATAGTAAAGAATTTGAGTGGAGACTGATGGACCGAACGATGTAGTTTTATAATCTTTCCCGTATGGATCTAACCCCACTTCCACACGTGTATTATGGAAGAACTCGTGAGGGTTCACCAGAGCCTCCTCAAAGGAGTTGACATCATTCCATCGGCCCCATACTGCAAGTTTCTGATGATCATAAGCTGAAGTAGCCACAAGGAATGCATCATCTAGGGGAAGGGACCAAAGTATTGTTCTGAGAGATGGTAAAAGGTCTGGTGTATCTTTTAACGTCCTCATCAACCATTCTAGGCTTTGTAGCTCGTGAATAGGTGGAGTGTGGTTGCTAGATCCCCGAAACATCCGCAGAACACCAAGGTCAAGCGAACCCCAACTTGAGATGGCATGCAAATGGCTATCCAACATATCCTGGAATATTCCAAAGTTCGAGCACTTAGAGAATCGGTACAAGATTTGCTTGACAATGGGTATTCCAAGGACTGTTCGGGTACACAAAAATGCTAGCCATGATTGGGGGGTTTTGTAGGGACACATAGCTTGAAGGGGGTTAATGGTGCTAAGAACTGACATTGGATCATAATTAAAGGCATGGGTTATGAGTGCCAGAGTGGTCTGAATGATTTGTTTGAGAGGTAACACTGTAGTTGCAATGTACAGTGCAAAAACACTCCCAATAACAGCCAGCCCAATGCTAAAAAGCACAGTATTCATTAACCAGAATGCCTCCAATAAACCAGCAAAGAACAACAGGAGGGCAAGGACCAGAAATGATGGAATAAGTGACAAGACATAGGGGGTACCCCAGTGGTCAAGGCTATCAAAACGAAGCCGCTGAAGTGCAAGGGCTTCTGTATGGCTCTGTGTGTGGGTGTGTCTGAAATGTTCATGGAGCCACTGTCTGTAAAGTATTCCACTGATACTGCATGTTAATGCCACTATGAGTGCCAAGAACCATAGGCAATTAATCCTGATCACTGAAGCTGATGTGTGGAAAGTAGAGGCAGTAGACAGAATAAAGTGATCATCTCCACCGGGTTGCTGCAAGATCTGAGTGAGAGCAGTAATTGCTGTTGTTGTAGGGTCCTTGGACAACCAACTATAGGATTGGATTGCAAAAAGACTGAGGATTACTGATAGTACTCCAGCCTGTTCCAATGTCTCAGAATAAAGTTATTTCAAAAAGATGATGAATGACATACAAGAATAAGGACTGTGTCCATATCTCTTTTCCAGCTTTTGACCTTCTCATCATCATGCATGTAAATAGTATCTCCAATCTCCTGCCATGCATCACTTATATCCAAGTCACCAGGGGCATAGGGAGTGTGAGTAACACCTGGCAAGTTTGGCTGTGTAAGTGGAGCATTATAGAAAGCAGAAGTGTGAGGATTTGTATTGTCCTTAGGAGCTGAGTAAGAAATACCAGCCATGTTTGGGGGCTGGTGGGAGGATGAATAGGGGGGGAAGCCAGGCAGAGATGACTGTAGATTAGGGGGTATATAGGGACTGCCAACTAAAGTTGAAAATGGAGACCCCCAAGCACTAGAATTTGGTTGCTGGAAAGGGGTTCCCAGAGGACCAGTGGTTATGTGGCGAAAAGGAGAGCCCCAAACACCAGAGTTTGTGTACTGAAAAGGGGAGGCCATAGGATCAATATTGGAAGAACTCCAATGAGTACCAAAATTTGGATTATGGGAGGAAAGTGTGTCTCTAGGAATGGCAGGTGGTGAACTAGAAGGCACTGGGACAAATCCAGGTGGGTAACCAGGAATAGAAGGCACTGGAACAAATCCAGGTGGGTAAGAAGTGCTAGAAGCTTGGTGCTCAATTTGAGGAGAAGGAGGAATAAAGGGGGTACTTGGGTTTGAGCCCTGGATAGGGGGGATAACAGGAGATGCAGGAGGTAAATGCTGATATGGGGAAATGTAAGGATTTTCACCACCAGAAATTGGCAGAAGTGGAATATAGGGAGTGTCAACAGAGAACTGAGGTGGTGAACTGGAAGGTGCTGGGACAAATCCAGGTGGGTAACCAGGAATGGAAGCCACTGGAACAAATCCAGGTGGGTAAGAAGTGCTAGAAGCTTGGTGCTCAATTTGAGGAGGAGGAGGAATAGAGGGGGTACTTGGGTTTGAGCCCTGGATAGAGGGGATAAGAGGAGATGCAGGAGGTAAATGCTGATATGGGGAAATGTAAGGAGTTTCACCAACAGAAATTGGCAAAGGTGGAATATAGGGAGTGTCAACAGAGGACTGAGGGAGACTGTAGGGAAAGGGGCTGTAGGGAGTGGTTGCAGATGGATCTGAAATGTGACCAGGAAAATATATGTCAGGCAAAGCTGAATATTGGAAGGTAGGACTGGTAGGATTATGTTCACTTGAAGTATGATCCTCCAAACTTTCTCTGGACTGCTCTTTACTCCCCGTAACATCCTCTGGTGAGGGTAAAACTTGAAAGGCAGGAGTAGGTAGAGGACTGAGGTCTAAGGGATTGTCTGTAAACTCAACAGACCTGAATGTAGTGTCCATTCTGGTCTCCACTGACGAGACACTGCTTTTCGGCCTTTCCTGATCATCTACTACTTCTTGGGGATGGGTTGACTCCATGTATAGGGAGATGGAAGGTTTTCAGATAAGCTAGACAGTTACTCAGCTGGAAGGGCAAGAGGAGGGAAGTCAAAATGACGATGCAAGCACATGCTTGTCTACAGTATCCGATCCAATGGGCTCCGGGTATAACTGATACAACACATGGCATGTGAACCGAGTGCTACGTATAGTAAGGTTTCATCGTGAGGTAAATCTATTCAAATCATATACATATACAGATTCATTAGTACGTACTGCACTATGAATACACTGCACAAAAACTAAATAGTATTGTTAGCCTTTGCCGAAGGCTTCTGTTTAGAATTGAAACTCTGAGATAGGTCAAATGGTACAGGTATGACTGGAATCGTTGAGGAAGGGGACCTCAACTCAAGAAAACCACAGTCTGAACGAAATAATAAGAAGTTATTACTAGGTATAAATGGGAAAAGCTCACCATCCTTTGTAGAAATGCAATAGTTTGCCAAAACTATCCTAATAAAGTCTTCTGTGGTACAATATACAAGATAGATGCAAATGTCAGGATGCAGACAAAGAAAGTTGAGGATATTGTCATGAGTAATTGCCACATTGATTGTTGGGCGCTGAAAAGGCTTCGTGTTAGCGGCTGGAGTCCAACTATTTATAACCTTTACTTACTGTCTCCAAGATGAAGTTGTTAATAACAGACAAGAAATCAAACGTCTGGAGCAGAAATGTGCAGTTAATCTTTGTGAAGAATGATGGGGGAGAAAAAATACCTTGACCGAATTAGAAGTGAATGATTGTCTCTGTCCTTGTACAACCTGGTCTCCCCCCGATGGTGGCGTTTTTTCTGTTCGACCCTTTTTAATTGCATGGAGAAATGAGCCCCCCTTTTCCAGATGACTCCCAATGTCAACTCTGTTCCCATTGGCATCAAGCATACGGGGTTTGGTTCTCAATGGATTCCATTTCCGCCGAGGTGAGATCAGGAACCCATGTATGAATAGAGTGTGTAATTGATCAGAATCTCCACATGACCCATATGAGCGCCTCCGTTTAAAATCCTCGGATGGTGGATGTGGAGATGTATCGATCTCGAGGGCTTCGTCCTCATCCCATTTAGTGAAGGTGACTGAGCAGTTTTTTAGACCATTTTTTTTCTTCATCAATGCTCTGGCCCAAGCTTTTGATTTTGTGAAACCTGTGACAAGGAATAGTGATTCCGCGTCGTTATATTTTGGACTTTGAAAGCTACGCATAAACTCCATCCATTGCACATGGTGTGCAGCTGCATAGTCCCAAAGCCCCGAAATGTCACCACATTCCTGCACTGCTGTTTCAGTATTGGGAAATATGCTCAAAGCTGCGGTCTTCTCTGGGCTACCAGAGAATGTAACTTGACACCGAACTCCCGGGGGCTCAGGGACCTGGGTGCGGAAGAATTGCCTGGAGGTGTCGGGCATAGCAGAGTTAATGGGTATGAAAACAGCACCAGGAAATCCCGAACCATCCGCCGTAATGGTGCAAGGCTGATCCCACCGCAAGTTGATTCCAATACGCTGGATATTATCAGGAACTCCCCTGCACGAGTTAAGTCTGTCTGCTTCAGAAGAGGTCCCAATGTTCAAGAGAGCAATAAACCCGCCGTCTTTTGTCAAAACCCCAACATCACCAATGTTTATTCCATCGGGACCTTCAGAAACTTCCGGTTTCCAGAGAGGATATCCACGGCGACACTGGATGAGTAGGCGTGAATATATGCGACTGTCGTTTTCCTCAGTTTCAAAGAGGGGAAGATCGTCTAGTTGGGTAGCGGCCATGTTAAAGCGACGGGGCCGGAAGCAACATTCAGACGTGAAAAGGATTGAGCACAAAACCAGCTGATCTATTATGGCGACGACAACTTGAATGATGAAATGATGTGTTCATATAAGTATATAGTATATACGAATCTACCCGTGGTATCAGGTTGTCCCGGGGCCCAAAGTGTAGTAATAGCATAGCGGCTGTAGCACTCGGAGAAGTCCCGGAACCGGCGTTCAGCTCGTGGACCATGCTGTGTAATAAAATCCTCACACTCCTCCTTATCTGCACTCACCGACCCAGCAGCTATAATATGACGGACCAAAGCTGGCAGCGAATTCCCAATCACGGTAATCACAACATTCTGTATGACGATAGCCAGTTGCTCATTCATATGATTGTAAGAGAGTCTCAGAAAGGTGGTGAAGGACCTTCACGACATCGACAGTACGGAAACGGACGAATGGAATAAGGAGCTTGATACTCTATTGGTATTTGTACGTTGGCCGTACAGAATATAAACGAGAACCATTTCTGACTCCATACAAGGCGGCTTTATTCTCCGCAGTCGTGACTTGGTTCACGGTAGAACAATTGAAAGCCCTCAAAGAGGATGCTACTGAAACGACAGCTACAATTCTCAAGAATCTCCTCAGTGGCGATAGGTCCCCGCCCGCTCCATTTCATCCCGTTGCTTCAGATATAGCAATCAATACGTTATGGTCTCTCAGCCTGATCTTGTCGTTAGCGGCGGCTCTATTCGGGCTAATGTGCAAACAATGGATTCGCGAACATAGGCGGAAGACTGAAACACGCTCTGATACCGAATCTGCTGCTCTTCGATGGCTGCGCATGGAGAGCCTCAATAGCTGGCACATTCCGTCCATCTTGTTAGCAATTCCGTTGCTGCTTCAGATGTCCCTTCATCTCTTCTTCGTCGGCTTTTTGATCTTCCTTTATTCCCAAAATCCGATTCTGTTCGCATTTAGCTTTGCCGCTGTTTCCCTCACAGGTGGCACATATATCATTACATCTCTCATTTCCTCGTTAACTCTGATAAAACGGGCTGTAGAGATCGCTAATCATGATCCCAACGCGAGTATCGTCGAGGTTTTTGAGCGTCTTCCCTCTATCCGATATGTATGCCCCTACAAGTCTCCCCAAGCATCGATTGTATTCGCTCTGACGCGATATTCCCTCCATACCCTGCCTGTCCAACATGCCATTTATTGGCTTCTATCAAACAGACGAAACTTCAGCAATTTTCATGATAGACTCCGAGACCATCTTCGAAGAATATCGGATTGGCCTTCCCTTGATCTTTACATCATGCACTCGTTTGAGGACATGACCGCCACGCTCAACGTTCCTCTCTACGAACTAGAGGGACTAAGATCCCTGGTAAAAGCGTCTCCATCCCGTCTGGATGAGGTTCTGGGACTTATCCCAGAATGTCTCGTCCCTCTAGTTGCGATGAGCGCCTTCAACCAATGGAAACTTCCCACATGGAGCCCCATCACCGCAAATGACCTGCAAAAATACTCGAAGGAAGCACCACACTTCTCTTCCATGCGTCAAATCACAGGCTTAGACCCCCAGGCTGATGACCCCCATCCACCCCGATCTTCACTGCTCAGTCAAATGCTCTTTTATCAGTATTTTTGGAACTTCTCCGAAGAAATACACTGGGATTCTGCATACGAGCTCACGAGAAAGATGTACGTCATTGATGGGCCCCGGGAGGCTAGAGTTCCGTTTGTAGTGCCGTTTCATAAGCTCGAACAACTGTTCGTTTCGTCCAATGACCCACAACAGAATGTTCCGCCAAGTCTCGCTCCTGATCCTCGAACTGGCCTTCGATTTTTGGAGTTCTATAAGCAGGGTTGGAGGATCGCTTCGACGATGCGGGATTCGGGAGCTCGTGATAAACTCGCACTTGTGAAGGCATTGGTCAATCATATCACGAAAGCGGGGAATGAATCGTCGGCTCTCATGACGGCTCAAGATGGGCTCGCCTTTCTCCAATTTGTTAACGAGGGAATTATCACTGATGAGCTATTCAGAGATGGGCAATGGGTAATGGAAAATATGATGCGAGAGTGGAATCGTGCGGTGGAAAGAATTAAGCAGCGGGTGGGGGAGCTGGAGGGGGGCTTGGCCGTGGAATTTAGACAGATATCCAATGACATTAATGCACCCCAGCCTCAGCAGCAGCGGAATCGAGAGAGGTGGTGGCCCCCTCGTGGTGAACTTCATCCTCCACGAACTTGGTGCTGCTCGGCGTAATCTGACTTATGGAAGAAGTTCGGATATCGGATGCGGCCAAATCGGGCACACTAAGTGGCGATGTATTCACAGAAAGTATCTTCTCCGTGAACAGGACAATGCGGATCTAGAAACCCCCACGGAGTATAGTCCGGAAGGCTATCAAGGATAGAGGACGAAAAGGCTCTCCTCTTTCGTACTACTTGAGGGATAATAAAAGTGAGATCCGTACGTCGGTAAATTATTCAACCATTTCTACGCAAAGCTTTTTTTATATTACTTAGTCGTTTAAATGACCCATAATGGCAAAGATTGAGAAGTAAGCAAAACTCATGCCAGGAAAGAAAAGGAACGATGCCGGATATCTCTCAGCACATGACTACATCGCGTCGGCCATTCCTTGAATTTGCTGGCAGGTATATAAAGCGATAGGTCTCACTATTTCTCACTCATTGTCAATACCCAGATGCTATCAGCTTCAACATGTTCAAACTGCTAGTTGCTCCTGCTGCAGTCTATGGTGATCGTGTTTACTTCCGACATCAATGAACTGCCTCGCATATGTACATCATGGCACTTTTCACTCCAGCGCTTGCTCGGATTCCGGTTCGGTTACGAATATCTGGCGATTTTCAACGTCAGCAAAGGTTGAGGCGATGGAAGGAAGGTTTCTTTGGACGTATGGTGCCCAGGGCATCTTTTGGTAAACCACATGCAATGATAATTTTCGTTTTGTCGCTGCTGGCAGCCGGGTTAAAGACAACCTTCCAATATCCGAATAACTTCATAGATGGTGTTGATTGTAGCAAATCGCGTCTTCAGGCCCATCAGAAGGTCAGGGAAGCACTAGAGCCGGCTGGGGGCTGATCGAGAAAAGGATCCAGGGGTAGTATGCTTCTCATGATACGATCGTTGCAGGCAATTATCGCCATGAGCCTAGTGAAATGAAATTCGAGTTTGGCTTTTTTTTTCACAGAGGGTAAAACGCGTTCTAATCCTGGGTATTTAGTAGGCGTTTCAACGGGAAAAAATACTACTGAGTATAACCTATGAGATCAATCATCAAGTCAATAAATGGTGCTATAAGCCGAATATCGTTACGAATTGGTCACCTAAGTTGGCGGGACGTTTTCTCGAAACTTGCCAGGCCTTCAGATGACTAAACAAAAAGGGGTATTGTAGCATCTCTAGTGAGATCCGATGCCATTTGTTCTCCTTCCCACTTTATAAAAGATAAAAAAAAGCAGGACAGGGTAAGAATGGTATGAAGAAGCAAGGCTCATAGTTTACCATTCTCAAGGCTTGTTGACAACATTCCAACTCCACTGTATTTGTTTCATAACTCAGTCTAGTAGCAAGTTAACTAATATTGAGGAGCAGATAGTTGCTACTGGATTTTCATCAACCCATAAGCTCAAAATCATCCCGGGGCTTGAAACAGCAGCAAATTGCGTATTAAATTAGATTCTGATGGAAGCAATATCTTATCACTACTTTGCTGCATTTTGGAAGCTCTACACCCGTCCCTTCATCATCGCTCAAACGTAAGAGAAGCCCTCAACGTTTTCAACGGAGCACCCCACGCGGAGACAAATAGACAGAAGTAGTTTACTCTGCCACCTCACTCTTCGGAATCTGTTTATATGAGCTACTATTCTCTCTGTTCCGCCTACTTACTATAAGGGACTAGACGGAAACGCTGCGAAGAAGAGCCTTAGTTTTCACCGAACAAGGCTCAAGTTCTTCTGAAGGAAATTTTACTCTTCCCCACCATCATTGACAAAGATATCTTGTACTCTATTGGTTTTATCATATACGTGATCACCGTTATGCTATTATCTGGGCCTCTGTCTAACTGGTAGCGATCCTCGCCAATACCACGTCTACTTCATGACTTTAAAGCGTGGAGAGAGCAACCATCACGTTTTAACGAGTTGATTTCTGGAAGGTCTTGAGACCACGCTACAAGAAGCGAATGAATATGGTGATTCGGGTTCCTTCTCTCATCAATAATCCACCCTAGTTGGTCGCCAAGAGTCGGGGCTAGTTCCAGGCGAGTTCGTCGGGTGACTCGGACAATCATCATTTACCTACTAGCATTCGTTGCATTGCGCACCCATTGAATCTCGACGATTTTCACGACGTGTCTCGTAGTAGTAGGAACGCTACGGGTTCCACTCATTTTCCGGAACTCACTATGTAGTTGACACATTGACCAGTAAAACGTCGTCGCGTTCCTTGCTCACCTCAAATTCTTATAAGGCTACGCTCGGTACTAACTCGGAAGAGGTTACCTGGTTATTGATCGGTGACGACCCCTCATAGATAGCGTAAATTCCTTGCGTCAAATTTCCTCTGCTGAAGACGACGGGCCACGGCGCGGTGTTGCGTTGGTCTTGTGACTCGTTTTCTCACTTTGGAAACTTAAACGGATTGACACTTTCTACTAATAATGCCCTCGTTACTGAACGTAGCCTAAAGCTTTCACCAGGGCAAGGTTAGAGTAAGTACAGATTCGGCGGTTCTGTATAATCTATATCGAGCTCTTGAGGAACAAATAAGAGAACTAATCCAGTGTTCTAGACAAAATAGAAGCTCACAGTTCGTGAAGATGAGGCGTTTGTGCTGGATTTTGGTTTGGTCTGCATCATGGTGGCCACAAGGCTCAGCCTGGCAGCTTGTGGTTAGGCCTCAGTGGGGGTCATTGGTCTTCTATAAGCAAGGTGAGGGTAATTTGACGACTGCTAAAGAAATCTGCTTACAGTTCTGGTGGCGGGTCTTGTACTGTGATTTTTTTAGATCAATACCACGGTCTAACCGGAGTATTGAGGCCCACCCCATCACCGGAGCTCGAAAACCTTATTCTGTTTTAAGACCGACCCTTCTAGACTAAATCTTTTCTAGATGTTAAGCGAGGTTAGTCGGGCATAGAGCCTCGGCCAGACGACAAGACGACGTTTTTTCGTTGCGTCCTTACAGCTCCTCCTCTGGCTCTCTTCTTTCGACCTAGTACACTATCAACGTGATACACTGATGACCGACGGGATAAATCTTTATGGCAATTGGGGAGAGCAAAAGAATAACCTAGGATTTTTGCCGACGGAAAGTCATCCATTGGGTAGGATGTTGCTATAAATATCATGTACGAGTCGGGTGCCGGAAGTTGGAATTTTTTTACCTACTGCTAAGTAATACGTAGTTACAGGCTAATCCATGAGTCGTATTAGGACCCCTGACAATGCCCTAAAATCTATGAGTCCTGGACCCCCCAAAATGTTCCGGATCCCAAAAAGGAAATCCGTATCCGCAACTCGCCCCATACCTACCTCGAGGGGGGGTTTTGATCCGGACGGGTACCCATACATAGCTGTCTCAGCCCCAACTTAGGGTCAGAAATTTCTTTTCAGGGGCCCAACCGACCGACATACCCCGTATTCGGAGCTGTGGGGCCGTTACCTTTGAGCAAGCCGTAATTCTGTTCCGGACGGGGTCAGACATGCTCAAAAATCTGGAATTTGATCCGGAAGGGGTCAGAGATTCCAAAAAATTTGGCTGGTTCGTATCCGGATCCGGATCATACATATGAGGGTATTAACGGAGGTCCTGTCGTATTCGTGTATCGGCTTTAATCTACTCCCTGAGGGGAACAAATCACAAGGCAAGATTCGTGTATCGACTCCGAGTTGTGCAAGCTATTTCCTTCAATGGTTTCTTCGAATCTAGCGAGGTACCACCTGAGAATACTCTACCAAAGACAGGCCCGTAGAACTTTGATTTATCTAACAACTTTGTAGCTATCTGAGAGGGATGGTGTTGAGCTTATCGAAGCTAGGATCTACAGTAAACGTTCTGTCGATGATCTTCGCCGCCGCTGTGTCAAGGTCGCAAGTTCACGCTATATATCTCCGTTAAAAAGAACGTGCTACCGTTTCAACATACCATGCTCAAATGAGAACCACGTCGTAAAAGTCTGTCATTTATCCACGCTTAACGCTAACAACGGAAGGTTTCCGGCACGCGAACACCGGAGGCTGCAGGGTTTGGTGAGCGTTTCGCAGTACCTTGCGAACATACGGAGGGTGCGAACTCCCGTGCCTGAGATGGCAACACATGGTTATCTGCTGGTGACCTATGGAGGCTACTCTATGGTTGCGATGCGGAGGTTGAATTAAACCTCTTGTGCTTGGAACGTAAGGGTAACGTTTCTTTTTAAAAGCGCGAACTCGTCTTGGTTGCATCATGCAACTATTTCGTTGCTTAGCTATTTGATTATGTGTGACCGAACTTTTGCAGCTTCCGCAGTCTTGCTCTGAGCAACCACATTCGAGTTTGTTCATCTGCATTCTTTTGATGGCCGATTTATACCCGATGTTTACTACAGATGTGCCTTGAAATATAAAAGAACAAATGGTTATCGTTAAGAGTCTATCAGCTCAACTATGCCTCGTCCGACAAGCTATTTTGTGTCCCTTCTTCCCTTTGTCACACATGCTTTGGCCGCATCTTACAGTCTCGCTGACAGCTATGTTGGCCAAGGCTTTCTGGACGGTTTCAATGTATTAAACATTACTGATCCTACCCACGGAAGAGTGTGCGTAGACCATCAAAGTCCAGTTCCATTTTCTAGCTGACAGACTGTTTTGTACCTTGAAGAAATTACGTCGATGCAGTGACGGCAGCTCGTCAAAATTTGACATTTGTGTCATCCGACTCCTTCGTTCTGCGTGCAGACTACACCACCGTTTTGGACCCATCGGGAGGCGGAAGAAACTCGGTCAGAATTTCGTCCAAAAAGACATATGGAAACTCGGTCATGACGTAAGTCCTTCCGTTCTTATCTTCCCTGGCGGTTTGGCTCTGATGTGGGTATACTCTAGTTTCAATATTCGCCACATGCCTCAAGGCTGCGGGTACGTCGCACTGAAACCTCGACAGTACCCTCAGAGCTCTACTGACTCGTCTTTGAAGAACATGGCCTGCGTTATGGTCCTTCGGTGACCCCTGGCCTACCCTTGTAAGTCCTCAGCAATAATCATCATCTGGACCAAGCTCTTACCGACGTGTCATAGGGGGAGATAGACATCCTCGAGGGTGTAAATGATCAGGGACCCAACTCCGGGACATTGCACACCAACGCAGGCAAGTGGTGATTATCTGGGTACTGTACACTAATATCTGACGTCGGCGTGTCATATTAGGATGCACGATGCCTGTGGACCGTCTAATGACTGGGTATGCCAAGGCAATAAGTGATTTTCCAATTTTACCACCTCCCTGACTATCAAAATAGCACCGTCAAAGCAAATGACTGTAACTGGGAAGTGGATGCGAACGCTGGATGTGGTGTCAGTTTTCCACAAACGACTAGTTACGGCCCTCCCTTCAATGCTAACGGAGGAGGATGGTAAGCTTACGTTTGCATGGCTTGTATTGACTGAGAGCTGATCGGAATGTGGATAGGTACGCTGTTGAGAGAACCGACACCTTTATCAAGATATGGTTCTGGGCTCGCGACGACGCCTCCGTCCCCGCCGATGTGAAGCTTGGCACAATCTCTGTCAACACTGATGCCTGGGTTCATTCTTGGCCTCTTGCTCCTAAAAATCACGTCTAATGATTTGCCATCCTCAGGGAACTCCCACAGCATTCTTCCCGGATACCGATTGCCCAATCGCTGAAAAATTCGGTGCACATAATATCATCATCAACTGTGAGTTTCCCTACGGTCTGTACGCATTTGAAACACTAACCCTATTTGTTTCTTCCAGTGACATTCTGTGAGAGGGCAGAACACCGACTCGCCCATCCAGATCACTGACTTTTTTTCCTTTAGGCGGAGACTGGGCCGGTCAGGATTCCGTTTTCCAAGAAGCGGGATGTCCTGGAACCTGTGTCGGTAAGTAACGTTATCATTGAGACGTCCGAATGAAGACTCCTCACTCTTCGATTACTCAGACTATGTGAACAATAACCCTGCCGCTTTCCGAGAGGCATTCTTCGATTTCGCATGGGCAAAAATCTACCAATAGAGAAATTTCTGTTTGGATGATTCTTTTTATTTCATGTAATATTTCAACGTGTTTATTGATTATTATTATCCCCGAGCATTCCTCAAACTATCAGATAGTCAATCAAGCTTTTTAAAATCCTCAAACTCGTTCATACCCAGTGAAAATCATGTCTTATTATACTTCCGTTGTGCATACATCTTAATGGTCATTTCATATGACTCGCTGTGTGCTGCCCAGATATCATTCAAAAGAGCATGAATGGCAACATTCTCAGATGAAGGGCCTATGGAAGGTCAAACCGACATCAAAATCCAGGGGGTATTCTCTGAAGGTAGCCCATATGTTTCATTGTGCTCACTTCGGATTAGCTAGTGTACAGGGTATTGTATTCCTTTCTGCCTGTATTCCCTTCTGTATACATTAATCTGATCCTATCATATTGATAGGTTCCGCTGCTCCCATCCTTAACTTCCTAAAGCGATCCATATGATTCCGGTATGTATTCGTCGTTAGACTGTCTTCTTAGAGAATTGTGGTCAAATAACGGGAAGGATGTGGATCCTGGCTACTAAACTACCATAGCTGTCACCAATTACTTTGGTTTATTATAAAGCGCCCAAAACTAACAGGCCCCCCCCCCTTCTCCGGGCATGATCCTGCCTCTCCTAACCTTTGGTTTCCAGGCAGTTGACATTTGTTCTCATTCCTCCTCAAAAATAGTGAAGTCCCTTCAACTTGAAAGTCTTGCATGACATCCTACCACTGAAGATGATTAGAACTTGATGAAATTGGTCCTACTGCTTGCCCCCTGCTTACCACATATACAGGAAACAAACTATCTTCTACATATCAGTCCTGCGGATAACAAGACAAAGAAGTACTCTACACAACTGAATGTAAATTTACTGCCCAATTTCATCACTTTTGATCTGAGAGGTTCATACAACGCAATTCACCTTAGAAAGTAAGATATCAAAGATTTGAGAGTATTCCCATCATTCGAGAGCAATCCATAGTAGGAACATATGTCTATGTCCATATTTTACAATATTATCAGTAGTATCAAAGTCATACTGCAAAGGGTAGGCCAGGGGAGACTCTCTGAAGCCTCTTTAATCCTTTTTACAACAACATATATACCACAGTCAGGAGTCTGGACAGTCAGTTACTAGCTGAAGTTACAAGCCTGAGAATCTCAACCAAATTTCAGCCAAATGTTGACATTCTAAGTAAACAGTACAAGTTTTGCCAGCCTGTCTTTCATCCCAGATTGAAGAGTCTTTTGCAATTAGAAGTCTCGCTTTCATTTGAATTTCTTATACTCTTATGATCCTTCTTCCCTATAATTACAAGCCCTACCTATAAGCATTTTACTCAAAGTTGGTAACTTATCACAGGCTGTGACAGTTGTGATACACCTGGACCAGAGAGCCTGAGACACCCAGAAGTCCCAAGTGTCCAGTTTCTGTAGAGACCAGGCAAGCTGCAGTCTCAGATTGTATCAATGGGCTGTCAGTCCATACCACTGGCCATACCCATTGTGGATTAAGATGACAAGGTGGTGGGCTGTAATGAGATATTTAGAAGGAGATGTTAATTTAAGCTGACAGGGAAGCATTACAGACTAAAAAAGTTTGCAAGATGTCTGGGGTTGCCAGAACTGCAGAGGACAATACAGCACTCAATTCAGGGTCTTGTGGTGAAGCGCTGGTAGCAAACACACAGAGACTGGAGCAGAGGCTCGACAGTCAACAACTAGTCCCAAGACAAAGACAATCGATATAAGCCCGGTATTCTACAGAGGGCTAGGTGACGAGTCGTCCTATATATACTACTCGGCATGTGACCTATGATGTCGTGACCAGGTGTCATGTGGAAACTGATAGAACATAGTGGAAACCAACGGAACATAGTAGAACAAAGATAAAAGGTAAGGTCAAAAGATGAAACAAGAATGATGTATTGTAGTAAAGGGAAAAGAGACTGTAAGGAGGTAAAAGTAAAATAGTATGCACTTCGTGACAGGTCTGAAGGGCTTCATTGGTGGTAGATGTCAAAGCATGCCACACACTGGTTTTGATGATGGTGGAATAATGAATAAATGAGAGCATTACAATACTTCTTTTTGTTATCATATTCCTGTGCACTGGGTACTGCCCCCAAGGTCATAAAGATGTAAGAAATGAGCACCCAATGTCCATCACCATCACCAGAGGTGGCTGAATTATCACACATAAAAGAACTGCTGTTTTGCCCTCAAAACTTGTTATTTTGTACCCCTTTGTTCTGTCCTCTTCTAGTAGTAATCCAATAGGCTGCCTCAGCTCTTTGCCTGTGCTCAATCCAGTGCTTCTGTTACACTGGCCATTCATTGAAAAATTGTATGATATTATCTGGATGAGAACAAACCCTCTCCACAGCTCTTATCAGTCTCCACATTGAACAAACCAACTAATGCAGGGGCAGTTGGGTTGTCACACCGTATACTGACCTATTCTAGTCAACTCGGAAATTAGAACTGAAGAAGGTCGACTGCTTTCGTCTGAAGTCTACTTTAACATCGCAGTCCATGTCAAGGCCCCTCTCATCGAACATGGTAGTGCAAGTTCTTTACTGATTGAAACCCGAAGATGAGAGGATTGAACACTGCGTCGTTTATGAGCAGACGATGGGTAACTAAAGGGACAGGAAATTGGAGGCACTCGGAGACAGCTCAAGCGACCCTTTGGACACACGTTCTCAAGGGGAACCCAATGACTGAGTGGCGATTTGACAGCAAAAATTCATGCCATCGGAGGACTTTCTGTGCCGCGACCTTGGTGTCGAGAAAGCCACAACAAACCATCGTAAGTCAAAATTTGCTTCGACGTCATTGGCCACAGCGGTGCCTTGTATTTCGTGGACCCGAGTTTCATTCAGAAAGTGGAACCGAAGTTTGGGAGGTTCCTTGGCTACCTGTCAAACCTTCAACTCCAGGTCCAATACGATGCCATGATATTCAGCACAGGATTGGGAGGATGGGAGCCGCCGATCCAAAGCCTTCCGTACGCTTTGGCTCTTCATAATACCTGCCCAACGCATATATAAAACAAAAAGAAGAAAGAGCCGTAATTTATTTGGACCTTATTTCCCACCCTCGCTCACTACCAACACTCAGACACTCCCGAGTCCAAGATGTCTACCTTGCCACCCGCCACCGCTTCTGTATCTAGCAATCTGTTGATGTCTTTTTCGTCCTTTGTTGACGAACAGTCTCGTGTATGTACAACAATCAGTATTTCACTCGCGCTAGGCTCAAACTGTCCTTCCCTTCTGACAGAAAGACGTGCTACACAGCTTCTTGTTCGCTGAGCTCGCTGCGGACAGAGCGTACAACAGGACGACCCAGAGAGATCGTTGGTACGACGAGTACGTTGAGGTGCTTGAACTTTTGGGTTGGGCGGTTAACAGAATCAGGTGGGTTTCGCTACACTCTTATCCTTATGTTCCGAAGCATTCTTATGATAGTTGTGTACTCTTCATAGATTTGACAAAGTTGCAGATGCT